>VYZQ01005855.1:0-11189 GCA_013400655.1 Mystacornis crossleyi | reverse complement strand
GAGACCTCACCAAGACACTCCCCATCATTTATCATCAGTCCCAGTTAACTGCAGAGGTCCCAGATGACTGGAGGTTTTCCAGTGTGTTGCCCATTTACAGGAAGGGTTGGAAGGAGGATCCAGGGAGCTACAGGCCTGTTAGCCTGACCTTGGTGCCCGGGAAGGTTATGGAACCGACACACGGCACATACAGGACAACCAGGGGATCAGGCCCAGCAATCACCACAGGCTTCGGAAAGGCGGGTCTTGCCTGACCAACCTGATCCCCTTTACCAGGTGATCCACCCAGTGGATGAGGGAAAGGCTGTGGGTGTTGTCTGTGTGGATTTCAGTAAGGCCTTTGACACTGCCTCCCACAGCATTCTCCTGGAAAGGCGGCAGCGCATGGCTTGGACAGGAGCCTTCTTTGCTGGGTTAAGAAATATCTAGATGACTGGTAAAGGTGCTGCAGCCAGTTGGACAGTCACTAGTGGGGTTCCCCAAGGCTCAGGATTGCAGCCAGTCATGCTTAATGTCTTTATTGAGGATCTGGATGAGGGGATTGAGTGCACCTTCAGTAAGACCACAGATGACATCAAGCTGGGTGGTAGTTTAGATCTGCTGGAAAGTAGGAAGGCTCTGCAGAGGGATCTGGACAGGCTAGATCAATGGTGTGAGGCCAGTTGTATGGTTAAAGAAAGCCAAGTGCTGAGTCCTGCTCTTGGGTCACAACAACCCCACATAGTGCTACAGACTTGAGAAAAGTCTTGGCTAAAAGCTGCCTTATGGAAAAGGACCTGTGAGTGCTTGTCAGAATGGCTGAGCATGAGCCAGCAGTGTGCCCAGGTGGCCAAGAAGGCCAACAGCATCCTGGCCTGTGTCAGCAACAGCATGGCCAGCAGGACCAGGGCAGCGATGGTCAGTGATTGTATACTCAGCACTGATGAGGCCACACCTTTAGTTCTGTGTTCAGTTCCAGACCCCTCACTACAAGGAATNCTGTTCAGGACACTGGTTCAGAGAATCCTCCAGGAAACAGCACTTAAATAGCAAAGGGGTCCAGGAAGGTTAGACATACTTCAGGGAGGAAATCTAAAATGTATGGGAGCAGGCCATCCCCATGTGCCAATAGATAAACTCGCAGGGAAGAAGACCAGGCTGGCTGAACAGGGAGCTTTAGCAGTAACTCAGGAAAAAAGAGAGTATATGAGCTTTGGATGAAGAGGCAGGCAGCTCAGGGAGAGTACAAGGATGTTTTTAGGTCATGTACAGAGAAAATTAGAACAGGAAAAGCTGAGTTAGAACTTAATCTGGCCGCTGTTGTGAAAGACAATAAAAAGTGTGTTTATAAATACATTAACAACAAAAGGAGGACCAAGGAAAACCTCCATCCTTTACTGGACCCAGGACGGAAAATTTTAACCAAGTGTAAGGAAAAGGCGGAAGTACTTAATGCCTGCTTGGCCTTGGTCTTTAACAGTAAGACCAGTTATCCCCAGGGTAGCCAGCCCCCTGAGCTGGTCCACAGGGCAGGGAGCAGGACAGACCCCCTGCAATCCAGGAGGAAATCATTAGTGACCTGCTGTGGCATTTAGATGCTCACAAGTCTGTGGCACTGGATGGATTCCTCCATGGGAGCTGATGGAGCTGGCAGGAGACCTCACCAAGACACTCCCCATCATTTATCATCAGTCCCAGTTAACTGCAGAGGTCCCAGATGACTGGAGGTTTTCCAGTGTGTTGCCCATTTACAGGAAGGGTTGGAAGGAGGATCCAGGGAGCTACAGGCCTGTTAGCCTGACCTTGGTGCCCGGGAAGGTTATGGAACCGACACACGGCACATACAGGACAACCAGGGGATCAGGCCCAGCAATCACCACAGGCTTCGGAAAGGCGGGTCTTGCCTGACCAACCTGATCCCCTTTACCAGGTGATCCACCCAGTGGATGAGGGAAAGGCTGTGGGTGTTGTCTGTGTGGATTTCAGTAAGGCCTTTGACACTGCCTCCCACAGCATTCTCCTGGAAAGGCGGCAGCCCATGGCTTGGACAGGAGCCTTCTTTGCTGGGTTAAGAAATATCTAGATGACTGGTAAAGGTGCTGCAGCCAGTTGGACAGTCACTAGTGGGGTTCCCCAAGGCTCAGGATTGCAGCCAGTCATGCTTAATGTCTTTATTGAGGATCTGGATGAGGGGATTGAGTGCACCTTCAGTAAGACCACAGATGACATCAAGCTGGGTGGTAGTTTAGATCTGCTGGAAAGTAGGAAGGCTCTGCAGAGGGATCTGGACAGGCTAGATCAATGGTGTGAGGCCAGTTGTATGGTTAAAGAAAGCCAAGTGCTGAGTCCTGCTCTTGGGTCACAACAACCCCACATAGTGCTACAGACTTGAGAAAAGTCTTGGCTAAAAGCTGCCTTATGGAAAAGGACCTGTGAGTGCTTGTCAGAATGGCTGAGCATGAGCCAGCAGTGTGCCCAGGTGGCCAAGAAGGCCAACAGCATCCTGGCCTGTGTCAGCAACAGCATGGCCAGCAGGACCAGGGCAGCGATGGTCAGTGATTGTATACTCAGCACTGATGAGGCCACACCTTTAGTTCTGTGTTCAGTTCCAGACCCCTCACTACAAGGAATACATTGAGGTGCTGGAGCCTGTCCAGAGAAGGGAACAAAGCTGGAGAAGGGTCTGGAGATTTAGTCCTGTGAAGAGAGGCTGAGGGAGCTGGGGTGTTTAGCTTTGAGAATAGGAGGCTTGAGGAAGACCTTTGCACTCTTTAAAACTACTTGAGATTGTAGCCAGGTGGGAATCAGTCTCTTCTCCTAGTCAACTAGCTACTGCACAAGAGGTCATAGCCTCAAGCTGCACCAGGGGAACTTCAGGTTGGACACTAGGAAGAATTTCTTCACTGAAAGGGTGGATAAGCATTGGAATGGACTGCCCAGGGAAGTGGTGGCATCACCATCCCCAAAAGTGTTCAGGAAACTACTGGATGTGACGCTTAGTGCATTGGTCTAGTTGACGTGGTGGTGTTTGGTCAAAGGTTGGACTCAAAGATCTTGGAAGTCTTTTCCAACTTTAATGATTCTATCATCCTGTGATTCTGACTGAGGGGGCCTGCTGCCAGGGGTTGGGAACATGTTTTTTGTGCAAGGAAAGAGCAGCTTGGGGTCCCATAGGATTTACTATGAGATGTTTGGGAAAGGATCAGAGGTGATTTGGGGAGGAGCATGTTATAAATTACTCACCACAATCAAAGTTGATCAATCAATAAGAAAATTTATTAGTTCATTGATAAGAAACGAGCAAGCAGTGCTGGGGACGCGGGGAGTCTCCGCTCCAGCAACACGTCTGTCCTACCCCTGGTCACTGCCTCTTTATAGGCAATTTCGTGTCGGGCTGTGTCACGCGTGCTGTGCTAGAACAAGCCTGAACATGTTGGCTAGCTTCTAGTCTCCTAGGCAAGTAGCAGTGGCTACAAACCCCCACCAGGTCTGCACAAGGCTCAAATATGTTATCAAGCTGCACCCCCAGCAAGCAGGTAACAGCAGGAACAAGTCCCCACATGTCCACACAAGCCCACAGTCTTCCCATGCAGAAAAAAAGTGGATACAATTCATAATTATTTGCTAAAGCAATTACATAGTGTTAAAAATACATAACAGCAAAAGGGAGCAATTTACAGCAAAGTGATTTAAACAAAACATAATGAAATTATTATATTTTCCTTTGTCTCATGTCCATGCTTTACTTCAGTATTTTTGTTTATACTGATCCCATGGTGTGTTTTCACAATGACACGAATCACTATGTAACATCTCACAACCAAGAACAGGAAACGAGGAGAGAGGGGGCAAAAAGGGCTGGTGATGGGTAAGTAGTTGGCCAGTGAGTGTGCGTGTCAGCCACATCCTCTTTCTAGGCAGTGCAGCCTGTCCGAGCTGCTCACTAGAGCCCTTCCTTGCTTTGTCACACTGACAGCTCTGTGTGCATGTGTGTGTTGAGTGTATGCTGCATATGTGCACGTGTGCACACATACGGAGTCTGAATGCAGCAGCTGGAGTCACAGAGTCAACAGACACCTACATCTGTGGTGCAGCAGCCATAGGGGGAGTGGGGGTGCAAGCACCAGCAAGGATCACGATGGATAGAAATTTGGGCTGGTGAAGTGGATATGGGATCCTCTGAGGGCATGAGCCCAAGCGGTTTGGCTATGGGGACACAGGAGTCCCAGCCAGCTCTGTGTGCGCGTGCACGCGTGTGTGCGTGTGCAACACACAGCACCTGGTGTGATGCTGAAACCTCAGTGGCCGTGTGTCCTGGTATTAGCAGCTGGGGAGACTGGCATCAAGGGGCTGTGGCTGAGCAGACTCAGGGTCTAAGAGAGCTGCCAGAGGGAGACACCTCATCCACAGACGTGTTTATTTTGCCACTTATTGACCCCCATCCTACTCCCCTGGAGAGGGAAGTGGAATGACACCCTCAGTGTACTCTGTGTCTGTGTGAGCACTCGGGTGTCTGGACGTGTGTATTGGCTGGTATGTGGTGTGTACATACACTCTGTGTGCTTCTGCCTTCTGGGAACACATCTCCAGCCTCCCTGCTGGTTGGACACAGGGACAGCAGCCTTGCCTCCCCCAGGCTTTTGGATCTGGCAGGACATACTGTCCTGCAACATAAATAAAAATTTTTAAAAAGTGATAAAACAATTATATCTTATTAAACTGGTTAATGAATTACCTATCTGTACAGAAACAAAAGTTTATTTATAACTTTAATATTTATTGGGCCTATTAGGGGATTTGGATTCTGCTCCTGGACTGATTTTTTTTCTCATAAAATTGTTCTAGTTTGTTGGGAGTTTTGTCTGAAACAATGCTGGTTGAGCTGTATGGTCTTGACCCACTGATGATCTCAATGCAAATGTAAGGAGGCCTGCCAGCCTCAGGTGGTCTGTGCTGATGNCCTTCCTTGCTTTGTCACACTGACAGCTCTGTGTGCATGTGTGTGTTGAGTGTATGCTGCATATGTGCACGTGTGCACACATACGGAGTCTGAATGCAGCAGCTGGAGTCACAGAGTCAACAGACACCTACATCTGTGGTGCAGCAGCCATAGGGGGAGTGGGGGTGCAAGCACCAGCAAGGATCACGATGGATAGAAATTTGGGCTGGTGAAGTGGATATGGGATCCTCTGAGGGCATGAGCCCAAGCGGTTTGGCTATGGGGACACAGGAGTCCCAGCCAGCTCTGTGTGCGCGTGCACGCGTGTGTGCGTGTGCAACACACAGCACCTGGTGTGATGCTGAAACCTCAGTGGCCGTGTGTCCTGGTATTAGCAGCTGGGGAGACTGGCATCAAGGGGCTGTGGCTGAGCAGACTCAGGGTCTAAGAGAGCTGCCAGAGGGAGACACCTCATCCACAGACGTGTTTATTTTGCCACTTATTGACCCCCATCCTACTCCCCTGGAGAGGGAAGTGGAATGACACCCTCAGTGTACTCTGTGTCTGTGTGAGCACTCGGGTGTCTGGACGTGTGTATTGGCTGGTATGTGGTGTGTACATACACTCTGTGTGCTTCTGCCTTCTGGGAACACATCTCCAGCCTCCCTGCTGGTTGGACACAGGGACAGCAGCCTTGCCTCCCCCAGGCTTTTGGATCTGGCAGGACATACTGTCCTGCAACATAAATAAAAATTTTTAAAAAGTGATAAAACAATTATATCTTATTAAACTGGTTAATGAATTACCTATCTGTACAGAAACAAAAGTTTATTTATAACTTTAATATTTATTGGGCCTATTAGGGGATTTGGATTCTGCTCCTGGACTGATTTTTTTTCTCATAAAATTGTTCTAGTTTGTTGGGAGTTTTGTCTGAAACAATGCTGGTTGAGCTGTATGGTCTTGACCCACTGATGATCTCAATGCAAATGTAAGGAGGCCTGCCAGCCTCAGGTGGTCTGTGCTGATGCAAAATGCTTGTCTCCATGAAATGCCAAATATTCAGAGTTTGGCTCATCATTTAAATTTTAACCAGCTACTGACTTTTGGAAGCAAATATATCTTATAGTCCCGTTTATTAGCAGTATCTGATATGCAGGAAACACATGCATATTTTATTCAAACATAGTCAGAGTTTGTGCTGCCGTTTCCACAAGAGGAACATTTCAAAAACACATTCTTTTGACAATTGGCGAGTGTCTTTAATTTCCTGTTTGAAGCTGTTCTTGGCTGATGTCTTTTTCTTTTGTGATTATAACTCTTAAAGCTCTGATGGCTTTCTCTTTTTTTCTTAGGATTTATCCCCCTCTGCTCTTCTAGAGACCAAGTATTTCCTTTCATCCCACTAGTTTAAAATTGTCAACCGTTTAAAAATTATGTTCACACTGAATATCTGGCCTGTGCTTGGGACTCCTAAATTTTTACAACATCCAAAATAAGACACAGCCAGACACCAGCCTTTCAGTTTGAAAATAACAGCTAACAACTGGTTAACAGTAAGAAACAGCTTTCCAAGCTGTCTCTCAACAGTGACCAATTGAGCTCTCCATTTTAATGCAGCTAAACCTAGCCAGACTGGACCTTTTACTATATTGCTGAATATAGGAAGCAAATAATGCCTACCAAGTAACTTCCTGGGCTCCCTTTTCACTGATCCTTGAATAGTATCGATTTTTTTCAAGGATGCAATGCGTTAATGCAGATGTGACCTTTCAGTCTTACAAAGCAGCAATAGGTAACACTCTGTACAGAAGAGTCTACTCCATCAGGTTTTAAAAAGACTAGAAGAATAATTGAGTCTCTGCCAGGCTGCATGTAACAATAAAAAGAGCATAACTAGAATTTTCAGAAAAAAAGTGCTTTTGGTATTAATAACAATTGCTAAATAACTATTATTATTATTATGGTGGTGAGAACGTAATTGCTTCTGTTTATTACACATATTATTCAGGAAAGTAAAGATTATTTACTTTCCCTTGGAAAAAAAGACTATAACTCACTGAAGAGTGGAAACAGTTGAGGATTTGTGATGAGCAGTAATAGAGAGTATTTTAGCTTGTTTTAAGGAACACAAGATGAACTAATGCATTCCATGAAATGGCTAATCTCTTTGCAATTAAGGGGATTATTCATGAGTTAATCAAATCATTATCAAATCAAATCAAATCAACTGCTATCATAATCTCGATTCCAGAATGACATCATCAAAGAAACTAAGCATCAGGAGAGTGATGTCCAGCAATTTCAGTGGAAGACCAGTGGCCAGTGGCCAGACATCTCATTTGCCTCTGAGCTACAGAACAAAAGATGACATGAAAAGAAGTCCACTTTAATAATAGAAATATATACTTGTGAAAGGGCAAAGATTTTCATAAACATTTACTTGTGTGCATACACAGGTAATAGATGTACAATACTGATGACCAAGAAGCATCAGTCCAAAACTGAATAGTTTGAAATAACCCTGATTTTTTAAACAACTGAAATTTTTTAAGAATCTAAATAAAGTGCTTCCCCAATATCTAAAGGAGAGGTTTCCAATAAATTCTAGTATGTATTCAAATCCAAGTTACATTTGAAAATACTATTCTAAATGTTTTGTACTGCATTTATTCTATTGGTATTCCAAAACAGGTTATGATGTGTGATAAGCAAGAGAATACTGTCCCATACTTTACCTGAATGCCTGCAAAAACCCTGCTGGGAAGAATTAGTCTCTCTGCACATACACTTTCTGTTTCCACTTTTTATGCACTCTGAAATTTTTCTTTGTAAGGAATGATCTCTTACTGTTCCTTACACATGCAAGAAAAAGAGAAGACACATTTATTGAAAGTATTTATGGGAGCAGGGGGTTGTATCAGGCACCAACAATATTACAGTGGGGTTTCACTAAGAACCTTATTTTAGTGAATGTGACTATAAATTCACATTTACTTCCTATTTTTTCCTCACTTCACATCAATTTCTTTGGTGGTGAGAACTAAATAAGTATTTATTAATAAGCAGTGCATTCCACTGCTAAAGACTGTAAGACACCACTGGCACTTAGATTTGAATTCTGCACTACTGTTCTTCTCTATTTGATGCCTACTTGCATATCATGGACTTCTGACATTCAATGACCAAATTCCCTATAAGATACAAAATGTGAAATAAATATGATATCAGAACATGGTATCATTTCTGCTATGATAGCAGAAATTCCTACCATTCCTATGCCAGTGTTAAGACTTGGCTACAGTAATTTCCTCTTCTGTAGATCACAGAAGTTTTGAAGGAGCACCTTAAATCAGCATAATTCAAAAAAAGTCTGGTGCTGTGCCCAGACCCAGTCCCCCAAATTCCATTTTGCCACCAGATCCTTTTTAGGAACTGAATGTGTTTTCCTCAAGTCTATAATGTCAAGAGGTAAGCAATGTGTTGAGCAGTCATTTCCGAAGTATTAGCTTTGGAGAACAGACCAGAACTTTCAAAACAGCAAGAGGAAGGAATCCAGCCCTTAGCTATCTTTTTCTGTAGGCAAGTAATTCAGAAGGCCTGATTACTGTCTCTGCTCATTCACCAGGATACGAGGTGTCTCAAAAGTTGTTTCAAAAGCTGTTCAGATGTCCTATCTTGGTCCACTTTACGTGGCGTCTGTCACACACACACTTTTGCACCAGCAGCTGGACTGGAGTTACCTCAGAGCTCCCAGGCAAAGCTGTGCAGCACTGGTGCAGGATCACCAAGCAACTGGACAATCAATCTCAAATCAGGCTGGCCTCTGTGACTCTTGTTGGTTTATCAGTGTAAAGGCATAATAAAGGCACATGTTGAGAAAATTTGAAGTTTCTATTCAATACTGGTGATGTTTAAAAACATTATCTAAATTCTACTTAGAGCACAAGTTGAAAATGATGCAGAAATTATTTCCTGAGTAATGAAAACTCCTGACAATGAGCAGTGGAAATACAGATTATCTACATTAACTAATCTATATAGAAAAAAAAAAAAGAATCACATTCAAATAATTTTAACCACCTTCATATTATTGTCCTTTATTGCAATGCTGCGTATCCCTGCAGGGTGTGGTGTTTTGTTACATATCCTAATCTGCTTCTACTCCAATGCACTACAAGAAATATTTTCAGTTATTACCCTTTGCAAGCTCAGAATAGGTTTTTCATAGAGGAAATTACTTCAGCATAGCATTTCAGCATTCGTTAGTCAGTCTTCCACTGTGAATGCATGGATTTTAGGTAATTAATAATGTGGAACGCAGAAATTGCTGCTCGTCTTTTCATATGCAGAGCATGAAATACAGTTGCTTTCTAACATGAAAGCATGTTTTCATAAGGAGACCACATTAGTTATCACCATCAGAAAATATGCTATGTAAACCTGTTACATGTTACCCAATTGTTTTAAACTAATGATAATAGGAACATAATTTTTAACAGTAATAAAATACACAAAAATATGCCATTTGGAATGAACTTACGACACTTTTTATAGGAGAAACTATGTTTCATAGATACATGATTAGAGAGAAGCATTTAATATAATACAGTGACACCGCAAATCATGACTTTTCAGGGAAGTTTTCTAACCCCATCTCATTTTACAGACTGGAGATTGGTAAATCTTCACTATTTGGGGGACTTTGAACTGTCATTTGTTGCTGGGCTCAACTCCTGCAGATTGAGTATCCTCCTGAGTACTCATTAAAATAAAATAACGGTCTGAAACAATAAAATTGATGTTCTTTAGCTTTTCAGTTCCAGTTTCCTGCTCGACCTTCAGATAATTATGAGGAGATGTTTATTACTGAGGAAGGAAGAGTGGTTCCACAGCAGACTTTAGCCTCTCCTCCCTTTAATGTGACCTCAGGAGAGAGATGAAAACATTCAACTACTTCTGTTTCCCATAAGGAAACCTGCTATTTTGCTCTCACAGCCTTCTTGCAATGTTTCCCTGAAGTGTCAGAGTGCATTGCAAAGGTCTGTCTCCTGGAGCTGGCAAAGCCTGCTCTGAGCGTTTGGATGGTCCTGGCATTGATACGTCTTGTCACTTTCAGTCACTGCCACCCACGGATCAAGTAGTTCACTGCTAACAGCACCATCAGAGCTGACTGCCTCAGCCCCAGCTCCATGCAGAACAATATCCTGAGCTTCATGCTGCTACACCAGAGCTCAGCAAACCACTCATTTCCAATAAAATGAAAACCAACAGACTGGCCCATTGAATTAAAATGTAGAAGTCCAACGTAGTACATGGGAGTAAGATTTTATTCATTTAACTATATATGTATCTTGGAATTCTTAGTATACTAATCCCCTCGAGATTTTCAAAATACTAATGCTTGCAATGGAAGTTGCAGAAACACAAGTTATAATCTTTACCATGGATGGGTTTTTGCACAAAGAAACTTCGTACAGCAACATAATACTGTAGTCTGCCTGGTTAGCAAGGTCTTACTAGATTATAAGTAATATATCTCTTATGATACGTTGTTTCTGATGATCTTAATAATTTTACTGAAACTGCTCATTTTAATCATAACTTATTATCTTAAACACATCTATTAAACACTAATAGAACTGTGTGTGCACAGGGTATTGGCATTGCAAGTAACGGCAGCTTGAGTATTGAGGCAGCAGGCACCACGAGCATTAAGTCTGTATTTACCGTGCTTTCTGTGATAACATTTTCCTGTGTTTGCCCAAATTTAAATTGTCTTTCGCCTGTGAGAATTTTGTCATAGCCTTGAAGTTGCTAGAAGACAACACCGTAATCAATATATTCCTTGGATAAAGGAATTTTTACTAGGAACATCCAGCAGGGTTATTCAACATGACAAACCCCCAAGGTTACACAATACCACCATGCATATATACACACAAGCAAAAAATAGGTAACGGCTGAAAGGACTCTAAGTTTGTGCGTTTTAAGCTCTCCAGAGAGCTAAGGTGGAAATGCTGATGCCACAAGTTGCTTAACACTCTGCTGAACAGTCAGCTTATTCCCATCAGCAGATTCCTACTTTATGAAGTCTTCCTTGTCTGCAATGCCTCAATTCAAGTCCCTTTGAAATTATAATGCACTCAATGAAATCTTTAAATTTGGGATCAAAATCTAAAGGCCAGAATGTCTGATGTGTTCTACTGGGACACAAATAGCGCAAACAGGTAGCTGTAGTACTCAGATCAGCTCTGGGGCCCCCAGCATA
>VYZQ01005851.1:160674-237956 GCA_013400655.1 Mystacornis crossleyi | reverse complement strand
CCTCTGGGGTGACACTTCTCCTTCACTGTGGTAAATCTCTTGACTTAAATGGGCACAACGTATGTGAAGAACGGACATTCAGATCAGAGATAGAGTGCTAAGAAACTGATTTCTCTGTGCTTAAGCCTGGACATAAATGCAGTTTTTCAATCCAAAGCGTATTTTATTGTGAACTATGTTCTTATTCTTGAAAGTAATGTGAGCTCTTTATCTGCCACTGACAATCCTAGTGTAGGATTTCAGTGGAGGAACATCTCAAGTGCATCACTTAGACTGACACCAGTGCCAAATCCATGATCTATTCTCACACTCGCACACCTCTTTCCTTTTCGCTTTGGTTTATCCAGGAAAAAACGTGCCTGATCTTCAGAGGTGAGGTGTAAGCTGCAGCAGACAGCCTTAATTCCAGAGTACAGAACTGGTTCTTATTTTTGCATGTCCCCTCATTGTCTGTATTTCCATATATGGGCTGAGACATAACATTTCCTGGCTGAAGGGAGAAGAAAGAAAAGTTGCGTAAGAAATTGAAAGTTAAGGTATTTCCCCGGATCTTCCTCTGGTTATTACTGTAATAATGCCGAAGCCCCAGATACTTTCCAGATCTCTGAAGTTACACTGAGTGCAGCTCAGCTGTGTCTCAGGTGGAGTTGGGTTTAGTTATTTTGCAGAGAGGGGGGTTCCTTTTATTTTATTTATTTCTCTTACAAACCCACTGTTCAGTGTAGATCAGTATTCCTCTGTGTTATGTGGCACTCTGGTGTCTCTGTGGTCCTTCAGCTTTCCCAAAATCACACCGCTGGGGCCTGATCCAAAGCCTGACAGTTGATTTCAAGCTCTTCACCAATATCAAACAGCTTTGGATCATGACTTGTGGCTCATTCAAAGCCTCAGCAGCATCAGAGAGCTACTCAGTGAGACCGAGAGTGCCAATTATATTGCAGCTGGGGCCTGTCCTTTTTTATTGAGTGAAAAACTAAACCAGTGCAATTAAAAATCTTAAACCTTCCTTGCATCATCTGCACGGAAAGCTGCAGCCGGAGGCTGGGCTCTGATAGCCCCAAAGGGGAGTTCACAGCCGGGCTGGGGCTGCCTGGGTGGTTTATTCCTGTTCAGTTTGTCACAGCATGTGACAGAATGGCCTGGGAAAGTGTTTCCGTAGTGATTCAAATCTTAGGGTGCGTTAGGCAGCTTGCAGGATGAATGCAAGGAGTGCCACGGCACAGAAACCTGGGAAGCTGACGGAAACCTACAGGGAGCTGGTTAAATATACTTCACTTGAGTGGCCAGCCTCGGAGTACAAAGAGGTCAATATATCCATAATTATTATTATAATTTTCTGTTTAAAATATGCCAAGTTCTTTGGGAAGAAGAAATTAAAAGAAAGAATTTCTTTTAAAAAAAACCCTTTTAAATTACAGCTTCAAAGCATTAACTTGTCTAGTAGCTTCCTAATTTCCCCAAGGATGTAAGAAATAGGCATTAGGATTCCTGGAGCAAGACAAAGAGTTTAAAAATTCTAGATTTTTAATATACAAGCATTTTATATATGTTACTGCAATGGAGCAGCTAATTTTGTGTGACTGTAGCCGGTTACTGGAGCCTGTATAAAAGTAGCCGTAGTTAAAGGCAGAGTGTGCTGTATTTTTATCTGCAGACAAGCCTTCAGCATTTGGGAGAAACGAACATATTTCCATTTTATGTGCCTCTTTGGCAAAATGTTTTGCTTGCGGAGAAGAATGGCTTCTCTTTCTGAATTTGGAAAGTTGTAAATAATGCCCATCATATGTGTTCAACAAGTTTATTTCCTGCTGCAAAGGAATGTTGTGTTCTCCGTGGTGATGACAAGGAGGAGATCGTTACCAATCCATTTTGCAGCACTCCAGAGAATTAACTTTGGCACAGCAAGTAAATAACCCTCCCAACAGCCTTATGAACTTTCCAGATAAGTATTATCAGTATTAAAAGAATGGCATGCTGAGTTCTTATTTTCTTCCTCACTTAAGCAGGCCAAGTCGGGATATGTCTGTGATAACTGCTCATAATGTCACTCCAAGAACTTTTTTGTGCCAAATGACACCTGATGTGCCAACTACATCCTGCTGGCCCCTAATCCAAATTAACAGGAAATGTTAAATGAGGAGGGTTGCTGTACCTTCCCACTGGGGAATATTCAGGAGCACTCAAGGATCGTGTGCCTGTAGGTAGAGTGTTTGTTGGAAGGACTTGAAGGGCTGAACTAAAGACCTCTCCGTTTGGAACAATCAGGGATGAGATGATTAGGAAAGGGCAATATTTAAGTATAAGCGTCCAAGTATAGAATAAAGATGCTGCCATTGCCAGTAAGTATTTTCATTCTGTGTTTAGGCAGGAGAGTGACCACGTGCTCAGACCAAGAATGGTAATGAAATACTTCCCCTTCCAACCACAATTCAGGAGAATATTAATCAGGAATTTTTCAGCGAGGAATGGCAGGATATAATGTATATCCCTGGGTTTGGTGTGGATGATCGGGCAGATGTGAGCTCTGAGAAGCCACCATGGCCAAAAGGGCTGATGGAATTCTTGAATAAATGTAAAAGAAAATTTCAAAAGAGTGAGAGAGGTTCTTTTACCTGGTTTTGGTGCTTGTGTGACTGCTGCTGGCAAATTCCCTGTGTGCAGCTCTCCTCTCCATAATTCAAGAGGATAATGACAGCTGGAGAGTGTTGAGAGAATAATGACAAGAGTGATTAAAGCACTGGAAAGGAGAGAGATGGGGATGGCGAGGAGAGAGACGGGCGCTCGAGGAGCTTGTCCTTGTACCTACAGCCTTCCCTGCTCCTCCGAGCACCCCTTCTCATCCCGTGCTCGGCACTGGAATTGCGGGAGCTGTTCCACTGCGCTTGGCATTGACGGGAAGCTCCTCCTGTTCCCGTGCTCTGAGCATGGGGAGGTCAGGGCCATCCCTGCCTTTAGAGCTCCTCTCGTGCTGGCGTGAGGAAGCGTCAAAATGAAGCCGGTAGGGCTGGAGTTAATGGGGATTGAATGGCTCCTGTGTTTTCTCCCGAGGCAGTGCATTTTGGGAGTCACCCCCAGTGAAACAGTCACCTCCACACTTACTGTCCTGGCGCTCTGGGGCACAGGGGCAGCACCACGGCCTGGCTGAGGTGTGTTGGGCTCGTGTTCTTTTGGCTTGGGTCCCAGTGGGAAGAGATTGTTCACTGGACTCTTCTTTTCAAAAGTTTCTTTGACAGGGTATTGTTTCCAAGGCCGGTCCGTAACTGCCGAGTAACTTTTACCCAAATTAGAAAAAAGAAGAAAATAATTATATTCATTCTGTTATATGTAATTTAACTGCTGGCCTCAGTGGAGTACGTTGTAATAGAACTTTTCAAGGTAAAACGCGTCCTCTTGAAGAGGTTTTATGAACTTGAGGCTGTATGGATTACTCACTTGAAAGGCTAAAGGCTAATAATGCTGTGAAATCTATACAATTATGTAGAAAACATTTACTTCATTTTTCAGGTGCAAATTAGAAGTTTATATCTATTATTTTTCTTTGAAAATATGGAAACATTTTATGAATATTGATGTAAGAGTTATTAATAGTCTGAAGTACTTTTTGATACAGTTTATCCTTCCATGACAATGGGTTTGAGGTCATTTTATTACCTCCTGTTTCCAGAAGTATCCTTGGGACCCATAGCTTTCAAACTGTGTGTAAAGAAATGTAACATTAATTACGTTATGAAAAAGGTATCGGTTCTTTTCAAGCATTTTAAAAGACTTTGTTATTGAATAAGTTACAAGCTACAAAATACCCCGAGAAAGAAAAGAAAAAATATTGTTGTTGGTTCAGTGGCTGATGACAGCAATTAAGAACCTGGGGAAACGGATTTGCACAAAACTTTGATTTCTTAACTGCTGTTCCAAGAATGTGGAACACTGGGTTCTGAGAAAACATGGGAAAAGAATAAGAAATTGTCACAAAAACTAAACAAAATAATTCTGTGGGAGTCCTGTCTCCCAGAGAAAACAGTCATTACTGTGAGAATGGAGCAGCAGTCCCTTGGTTAAGTGTTTTCACTTGTCTCTCCTTGGATTCTCCATCCTCACCTTTAACTGGGCTGATGGACTCCTGCTACAGGAGGGGACATTAACAATAAAACAAAAATTCACCGAAGGATGCAGAATGTAGAGGGAAAAAGTGTCAGAAAAGACGCAGAAAAAATTTGCAAGTTCACTTCTTACTCTGGAGGAAAGCATCATATTTAGCTCTCTTAATAAAAACTAGAGCCACGTGTCAATTTAGAAACAATTGTTTCATTTAAAATATGTTACACAAGCGATTTGCCATTTTAAAATAATTCTGCTCACTTATGTAGAAAAAGAAAAAAGGAGGAGTTTTGTTTCCTGGATGAAAGCGTAGCTCAATATTTAATTTCTGCTTTTATTTTGATGCATGTTTTAATAGCCTGACCATAGATCTGAGAAAAGAAATCCTATTATGTATGCACATAATACAATAAGCCTTGTGCACCCTCCGATATCCACGCGAGCCTGCAAGGTCTTGAATATTCCACGGTCTCCTACACTCCATTGCAAGCTCCTGATCCGGAGCCTCGGAAGTTTCAACGCACAGATTCAGAGCTCAGCCCTGACAGACGGGAGGGTGCCCGGCGTCTGTCACCTCCCTGCTGCAGACCTGTTGCACAGCCTAGCCCTTTCCCAGGATTCACACTTTCCCAGGATTCACCCTTTCCCAGGGTTAGCCCTTTCCCAGGACCCGCCTAAGTCCCGCAGCATCAGCGTTGGTCTTCTCCCAGTGCACAGCTCAAATCCCAAAGCTTGGGCACGGTGTGTGGCAGGAAATCTGCGGTGTAGCTCCCCGGTTCTCCTCAGAGCACCTGTGCTGCCCACAGGGGAAAGCCCGAACTGCGGGATTTGCATCCTGCACGAGCAGGATTTGTGAGACAGCAGCACGGAGGGGTTTCGTGGGAGTGCCTCTGCTCCTTCAGGTGGTTTGCTGGCACTGCCTTTGTCCTGGGCAGTATGAAGAAACCGAGTAAGGGGGAATAAATTGCTGTGCGGGGAGCAGGAAGCCAGGCTGGGGGCAGTTCTCAGGATTTGCTGGGAGCTCAGCTCCCCCTGGGCTGTGCTGGCAGAGCTGGGGCCGAGCCCTTCCCTCCCCGCAGCACAACCTTTCCTTGAGCCCCGGCTGCAAGGCTGGACGGGCTGGAGGGGCTCGCACCCTTCTGCTGGCAGAGCAGCGGGCCGACGGTGGCCACAGGGGCTGTAGGAGAAATTAGACAGATAAATACGAGTTCGAAGGCTCGGAAGGAATCTGCAGGCGTCCCGGATAGTGCGGTAATCCCGGGCAGGCTTTGCTCTTGGCAAACATTTATTCAATGGCTGTTTAATAGCTCCTGACTGACAGCGAGTCTGCGGTGTAATCGCAGCCATTGCCTCCCCCCGCCCGCCCGTCACTCTGCAGAGGGTTCCTTCTCCTGTGAACTGCGAGGGAGAAAGGATATAACTGTTCTTTCTGGAAATTCCACTTGAACCAGGGTTCAAGGATAAATATTACCTCCCCTCGGATATGTTAACTATTTTTTAATGATGTGATCTGATATTTTAACAGTGTGCGCAGTGCAGCGGAGCTTTGGGTTTGTTGTTTAAATATCTTTGATGGTATGTCATAACAAATTAGTTTCTAAATGTTGCCAATTTGGCAGACAAAGCTGATTATTTCCTGCAATCACACTGCATATGTGCACAAGATTATAATTAATGACCAGGGATGCCAAGCACACTTTAATAATGATCCTTCAGCATTTAAGGGACTGTTAGAGTTATTGGCATTTGTGCCTCGTGTTGCAGAGGATGGGGGCAATGAATACTGATAGATCTATCAGTGTCATAGAATCCAATAGTTTCCTGATTTTTCTGATAAATTGGAGGATTCACTGGGAGTTATTGACCAAGCAGCTGCAGTGAATATTAACAGTGTTTGTGCTGCTTTCACTGAAGCACTACGAACTCCTAATTAGATCGGAATTGCTCTTTTGGCAACTTTGCAAGGCGGTTTTCCTCAGCATATTGTCCATTTTGTGTAAGGATTACGAGGAAATTAGGGACGGATCTTTGAAGAACACCTGAATGTCAAGACAGCAGAGGGCTGGATCGGAATAAAAACTAAAGTGGAAAGGCACAGTGGGTGTTTAAAAAAAGAAAAGCTAAAGCTTGTAATACAACCCGGAAGAAACAGGACATGGAACCAACTTCAGGGTTTTTCTCAGGAAATTTCTCCTGTTGAAATTGTTGACAGTAAAATGAAAATCTACACACTTTTTCGAACTGAAACTTTATGGACAATCTCTTGGCTATAGATATTTTCATCAATATTTATGGAGAAGTTTACTAAACAGACAGTATTTTAGTAAAATGGTATCATTCAGACTCTGAGGGGGGAAAAAGTTAGTTTATCATAAATTATTTTACTTCTTGTTAACTTTGGTTTTCAAATGTATCTCAGCCAGACCTAATTCTTCACCCTGAAATTTTCAGTATGATTTGTGAATAGGTGTCTGGGATTTTTGATTATATTTTAAGGGTGAGCTTACTTTAGTAAAGAAACTTTTGAAGAGGACAGACTTCAGCTCATTATTCTTTCGCAAGCTGTCTTATGTCAGATTTTACGGAGACAGGCTGGAGGATTGACACGGGTACCTTGAATTAAAACCCACTTACCTCAGACATCTATGAGGGAGAAATTTCCCAAGAAAGGCAAAGCTGTGTTGGTGCTGATACATCTCATTAAGTCCAAACCACGAAGTTCCAACCAGCGGAAACTTAAATTTTACTCTGACTTGTGTAATTGAACAAAACCTGAGCGCGTGAGGGTTTTTACAGACCAGGCAGGAGCGTGTGAGGGGAGTGGAGCGAGTGTCCTGGCTCAGCGAGAATCCCACACCTCGGCTCTGTGCCCAAGGCCGTGCTGGCACGGGCAGGAGGGGCTGGACTCTCTGCCTTGCGGTCCCAAGTGGCTCCTTTGGGGGGACACTTGTGCTGAGCTGATGATTACTTGGTGTTTCACTGTCTTGACCTACAGGTGATGATTTTTGCTCTCGGTTGAAAAAGTCTCCTCTTGCTGTGGAGGTCTCTGGGGACTTTATTGCCAGAAACCCAACTCGGCAGAGCTCAGCTCTCCCATGTTCTGCCCCTGCCCTCGGCCTCAGGGGGTCAGTTCGCCTCTCTGCAGCTCGGCTTTCCGGGCTGTGGGAGAGGTTCCATCTCCACAGGGGCAGTGGGGACTGGCTGATATGGAAATGTGCTGAGAGCCACCACTGCCTGGAAACATATGGTTATTATTCACTAATAAAAGGGAATTAAAATTTCCCTGGTGATAAAAGTTGTAGAATGCAGTTATATTATTATGAGCAAGTAAGAATATAATTGAGGTCTGGTATAAACAGAGGTGCTGCTATATGAGCTGCTCCTGATATTGATCAATAACCATCTCTCACTGTAATTGTTCCAGTTTGTTTATTGCTCTGCATGTGAGTTATTGATCTTCTCTTTCAAGCTTCTTTGTGTTCTTCCAGTTTCTAATTCATTCTTGCTTTTTTCTCTTAGAGAGTTTAAATAAAAGCTTGAAAAGGATTATCAAACTGAGCCTTGAGAAGAGATTGCTTAAAGCCAGCATCCACACACCCCCCTTCAAAAAGTAAATCAATAGTCCTGACGACCATCGCAGCTTATCAGTGAGCTGTGTAGTGAGGAGAGCAAACTGCAATAATGCCCTGGCTCCTGCTGGGCTCGAACACCTCCTCTCACTTCTGTGTGGAGATGGGAAAGCCATGTCCATCCGTGTGCTCATTTTCACTTTAGATTTTATCAAATAACACCCGCACCTGAAATTCCACCCCAAATTTGCCACAATGGATGCCGAAGCATTGCAGTAACTTCATGTGCTGCTTGATGGCTGGGAAGGCACTCTTTTTACAGCTTCAACTTGCAAATTATCTGGAGGGAGGATCCAGGGATGCTGAAGTCCATTAGCCCAGTGTCACAGCTCGGGTGGCATGGCTAATTAAGCAGGTTCCCATTGAGAAGCAGCAGACATGGTTGGATTAGTCAGCTGCAGTGCTGCCAGCAGAATATCCCGAAATAACCTGGAATCAGGTGATTTGTTCAATTTGTGAAACTCCCCGGGTGTATTTCCTGTTTGTGACAATAGTCACAAACCCAGAGCTTTACTGCAAGGGAACCATTACGCTCTGCGGTTTCACATCACGATGCAGTTTAATGCCTTTGCATGAAATGAGTCTCCTCCTGTCCCAGGAGCTCAGTTTCCACACTCCTGTTCATTCAGACCTCATTTCAGAGAAGCACGTTCCTCTTACTGAGTTCCCCACTCACAGCTTCTGCTCTGGCTTTACGTGATCTGACATTTTGTACTTGTTGCACTCTACGAATGATGATGATGATGAACTTCCTCATAGCTGAACTTAAGAAATACCTGCTGCAATAACAGCTCTTTTTGACATGGTCTCTGTGAGTACCTTTTAATTCCTTTGAGGAAGGAGAGGGACTGGGGAGGCACAGTGTCCACGTGACTGCTGAGGCTGTGTAAGAGCAGACGTGACCCGTGAGATCCCCGGCACGTCCCGCGTGTGTGCCTGTGCCAGCTCATGATGGAGCAGAGAAAGGAGAGGGGTGAGGCTGCCTGCTCCCAGCTTTGTGGTTTCAGGGCAGCCACCGAACCCAATCTGTGAACCTTTTCCTTGGCATGTGCGAGTGACAGCACCCTGAGCAGCAGAACACACATTTAAACACCCAAAAGAGGATTTCGGGGTCTTAAGCTGTTACCAAGCTTGCCGATGAAATGATGAATACCCCCACCATGAGCTTTTGCATTTTCCGTCATAACTTTATCAAGACCCAGTACCAATAACTTCGAGAGTGCCCCTTCTTCTCCTGTCCCTATTTTCATCCCTATCAGCAGGTATTGAAATGGCTTGTTTCCAGGTAAGAAAAATATATGTCATATAAAATATCTGTGCTTTTCTAAATGGCTTGCACATCTCATTAACTTAATATTTTTTCCATTGGTCACTTTGGATTTATTACTTTCCAACCATAATTTTTTTAAATTTAATTTTGACCTGGCATTAGCCTAAAATTAAATTCTGATCTACCCTCCACCTAAAATGGTCTGGGGAGGAAGCCATTTTGCATTACATTATCATCCTATCAAATTTAACTAATTTAAAGGTGACATGAATAAAATATTCATTAAAAGTACAGTGCCCGTTTGTCTGTGATCTTTAGTGATGTCCCCATTAACTTTCAGTTGACTCTCAGTTGGAAATAGCAACCTCTCTTTCCCAGCCTTTCTGGACCAACTTTGATTTACATGAAGAACATAGCTGCCTTCTTGCTCTCTTACTCATTATTTGTTAAAGTTCCTTTTTATTGCCTGTCTCTGGGCTAAAATACTTCCCCTCATAGTAGTCTAAAGTACTGATGCTCTGATTATTATAGCAAAAAAATATCGTGACTTGAACGAGCTTCCTTTAACAACATAAAGGAAAATATTCTGGGGGGAATTCAGCAGCTATGGGGGGTATGAAATGTGTTCTGTTTAGTTCAGCAACTTCTCCCTGGTTGCCTTGCATCGTTCTTGCACAGTTCCTGCCTCTTGACATCCACTGAGTCTCCTTAGAAGAATGAATTCATCCACCAGAGGAGTTGTGTTTGGTCCTTAGAACAGGAGAGATGCAAAAATGGGTTTGCATAAAAAGGTACAAGATACGATCTTCCAGGTATAATCAAGAATATTTTCTTGTGCTTAAACAGGGGTCACTGCTGTTGGAAAATGATCTACAACCTTTGAAATATGATTTCTTTATAGTCCAAGGAGGGAAAAGTCCATATTCTGACCGAGTCTTAGACATATGTGTACCTCCATGTTCGGTTCTTATATTTGTTTCTTCACTAAGGAATTCAGCCAAGTTGGGATATTTTGCCACAATAATCAGAAATTGGTGCATTCTGGGCTGGATCCTGAAAAGCTGTAGGTGGGGGTAGCTCAGCCTTTGGTGGAGCTGTGCTGATTTGTCCTGGCTCAAAAGCCAGCACAAACTCCAGAGCAGAACTCAGAAAGAGGAAATTCTTATTCAGGTTTGTTGCTTTGGGGTTTTTTTAACTGTAGCTGGAAATATCTCATACATAAGTTTATATTCAATATAAACAGACATAAAAATTGTGTTGGGCATTTTAAACTTGGTTTGTGGCTGCTATGAAACACTGGACACTGAGAGCTGCCCTATTCCCAAGTTACAGGTGCAGTGTTATAACCAAATGATGGAATCATAACTCTTGGCACACTCCATTTTTGCCTTATTGATTGTGAAATGATGGGATAATTCCAGGGGCTTTTTCCCTTAGAGATTCTCAGATAAAGGATTTTCCCTCTTTCCAAAGTTAATAACCAAACTCAGTTGATGCCACTGGGGTGGGGATGTGGTCTGTATTACAAACACTTGTCATTGTTCTTCCCCTTTAAAGTGGGGCTACTCTGGATTACTTCAACTGAAATTCAACATTTATTTCTTTTTCAGACCTTAGCCCCTGCAGCTTTTGTGATTTATAAACCCTTGAATTATTTTAAAAAGTAATTTTAAAAAATCTGTTTATCTGTATATGTAATTCAGACAAAAATAGTCATAAGTTAATAAGAGCCAAAATGAACCTTCCCAGTCCAGTGTCCAAGCCTGAATTCTTCCAACTTCTTTACTGTAATCAGTGAAACAGTCCCTTACCTCTGTTCCCTTAGGAGAAACTGGGGTAGTCCCAAAGAAGTCATAATGTTTTCCCTGAGCAGGGCTGAGTTTTGAATCAGGCCCAGCCACCTCCTTAACAGGCCTGAACAGCAGGGATTGGGGAATATTGCATGGGAGAACCAACGGCGTCCTGGGTGATCTGGATTGTTGGGTGATGGATTTTGATTGCATTCTGTAGGAATGCAGTGATCACTGTTCTCACATTACTGAGGAGCTGGGGCCCCATTAGGTTTTTCTCATATAATCATAGATAAATTGCAGATTTGTTTGCCAGTTCCCCAGTTTTTGCAATAATCAATACTGAAGCAGCCATGCAAAAGTGGCAGCTGAGTTACACAAGCTCATCCACAGTCAGAGATCTCAGATATTAAGAAACAAACAACAAAAAATGCATCCTAAAGAACTCCTAACATCCTGACAGGAATTTAATACCTTTGCAGGTTTGGGTCAATTTTTAAGAAGTCAAGCAAGTACACAAAAATCAAAATTAAAGTAAAATCAGATTCACTCAAGTCAATACAATGTTAACGAATTTAGAAGATTCATACCTTGAAAATTTCCTCAAGGTCAGCCAGGAAAACCCTGCCAATAACTGCCAAAGGGTTAACACAAGGTACAGCAGCAATTAGAGCAGGGCTCTGAGTGGAGTGAAGTGGTTTTGGATGAAATTTTGCCTTCTGTATCTTTTCTGGACAAAAATATAAAGCCCAGGAAATGAATATTTTTCATGCTGCAGCAGTGAGAATTTATGAATCCAATAATTTCTCAGATGCTACTTGAAAAATGTTTCTTTATCCAAAGGTTAACTCCTTTAGGAGTACAAACCTCTAAATTTTCTCACTGGCTCTATTAGTTGGTACAACTGGATTCACCAGCGTTATAAATCTATCAGTTTTCCAGTCTATAACAGAATAATCCCTGAAATCTCATAGATATAAATGGAATTGCTAATTTTCAATAAATCTGCAGTAACAGGTAATAGTGTCATGGTCCCCAGTTCCAATCATTTTTGCAATAATAAATGAGGCTATAGAAGACTCACTTTTGGCCATAAAATTTACTGTGCAGGGCAGCGATTTTAACCCCCAAAGTACTTAACCAATTCCCCTCTCTTTGTTGTTGTCACTGCTGCACCACAGCAGCTATTCCTGAGGTAGGATCAGGGCCGCCTTGGGCCACACGGGTTATTTATAGGCTGATTTGGGCAGGAAATGGAGAGTGTTTTTCCGACGTATATTTTCAGCCTGTCAGTATTCAGTCCAGAGGGGCAAATGCAGGCTATTTGTAAGAGCCCAGGGACGGATGCAATTCACCTGAAACTTCCTCCCTGCTCAACCCCAAGCCTGAAATCTGACTTGGAGGCCAGACAAGAGCACCAGAAATGGCTTTTCTTGGGGGTGCTACAGGTAGATTGTCTTTGAAAGCTTCACATTTTATTATCCCAATTCAGCACAAGCTGAGAGTGCACAATTCAAAGCTGCGTCTTACAAAGGTTCAGGTTCTGGATTTAACAGGATCTTGAAGTGTCTGGACTGCTCCCAGTCACTAAATACCTTCCCAGTTTATACAATCAAATAGATGCACACGTCTTTACAGGAACGAGGCCCAAAGGGGAATGGCTGGGAATGGATATAAGGGCCTGGAGAGCTGTACTTACTTGTCCAAGGTGTTAAAAATGGCTCCAGGAGTGGAACACACATCCCTGGAGTCCCAGTTCAGGGATCTGGCGACACGGGTTGGGCTTTCAGTGCCAGCAAAATAACACTGAAAAATATTAAACATGTTAGGAACATGCCGAAAGGAAAAGTTATATTAACAAGGGATGTCTCTCTGAGCTGGATCGATTTTCAGCTCTGGGTGGAAGAAACTCTCCAGACAGACATTTCAACATATTATTGTCTCCTATTTACTCAGCAGATATACCTAACACGCTTTATGAGATGAGTTCAGGAGGGAAGAAGTCAATTAAAATCTGAATCTCATGCAGTTATAGAAGATTAAAATAACCCCCTATTTGTTATGTGCGGCTCTAATGCTCACCCCCAAACCACAGCAGCACCTGAACTTCACTTTAAATCCAGCACGTGCTTTCCCTGGACGTGTTCTGCAAGCTGGTCCGAGCTCAACAGAGTGCACAAGCAGAATTCTTTCAGCTGAGAGTTGTTCAGCCAGGGATAAATGATCAATCAGGAGCAGCCGGTGAGCTGGTACCAGCCAGAACAGCTCCACTGTGCTGGACAGGTCAGGAGCTTGCACTGTTTCCCTTAAGGATTTTTCTCTCTGTCAGGGCTGAGATAGGATGAGAGAATTCAAGAATAAATTCCGCATCAAAGATAAAGCATTTGCATGGCAAATTTGTGGGACCTTTCTGAGCTGTGTGACTTTGTGCGAATCACTTTGTGCCTCCATTTGCCTGTTTATCAAATGTAGACATTGGTACTGGCTTCTCTCTGAAGTACTTTGGGATTTGCAGGCAAAAACTCCGTTAAAGGTGACAGAAATAGTGGCAGTGGCCATCCTAAAGAGACCCCCAGGCAGCTCTTTCCACAGTAGCACGTATGGGAAATGGGATAGAGCAAGTGTGGGAACAGGAGGGAAATGTTCCAGAAATGCCTTTAGACTAAAATCTGCTCCCTTTGATGTCAGTGAAGGCCCTCAGTGAAGCCCCTGTCTGGGTGTGATCTCTGTACAAAGAGGGGAATAAGATGGGAGTAGGTGGTGGTAATTCTTCCACTGAAACCTTCACAGGGGATATAGGACTTTTGCACATTAATTAGGAGAGAAGCAGGAGCTTGAGGGGAAATTTGCCTCAAACTTCAGGAAATTTTCCATGCCAAAATCTATCCAGAAAATTAAAAGCCAATGAAATGAAAGCCCAAATGATGCTGGCAGTAAGGGGGCTGTACATGCGGGTGGGTTCAGGGGGAATTTGAAGATAAAACGGTCAGAGGTAAGTTAAAAGTACAATGGATATTCAGAGTATTATGAAATACTTGAGAAAATGGGTGAGTTAAAAGGAGAAAGGATAAATGATCAACAGTGAAACAGAAGTTAAAGAGAATGACGTTGAAGACAGCAAATTTCTTTGTTCCAGCCTTGTCTGCAGAGCCTGGTGTGAAGCACCTCGGGGCTGCTGTGCTGCTGACAGGGATGTGCTGCCCCTGGAGCTGTAGGGAAGGGTGCTGAGGGAAGTGTGAGAGGAAGCACAGGACACCGCCAGGCAGAGAGGAGACGGAGTCAGGAGTCTGGAAGGAATTTGGGAATGCAGCAGCTGAGTCAACGTTGAATTTGACAGACTCATTACAAGCAGTGAATATTTCAGAAAGCGGGGAAAAACATCTGTGTCCTACTGCAGCCACTTTCCAGTCCTTCTCGCTGTGTTTGAAATGGAAATCCAGGCTGGAATGTGGAGGCATTGTGGGTAATGGTTTCCAGGAGGAATGAGCCGCCTCTGGAAACTCAGGCTGGTGTCAGTGCTTCCACTAAGGGGCTTTTAGCAAACTGCATCTGAACTGGCTTCTGTAAAACTCCTTTCCAGTGCTGAGTTAAGCACAAGGACTGATCTCCTCGGTCACACTCCATGGCATATCTGTGGTCTCCACATATGAAATATAACGAGATTTGGGTTGTTATTAGGTTGTTGAAGTAGTAGATTGTGGCTTATAAAATTCTGGAAGTTGTGTACTTTGTTTCTGGTTGTTTCTGAAAGAAGGGGCAAGTTTTTGTGGAAGTAGGTAGGATTCCCATAACTTTTCTCACAAAAACATTGCTTCGATTAATAGGCTGAAAATTTTAATAGAAGGATTTTCTGTCTAGCAGGCTCTCGAATCCTTCAGAACATCTTCTAGAAGCTGCTCCTCAAGATAATTTCATCATTAAAAAAAAAAAAAAGGAAAGAAAAAAACCCAGATACAGATATCTTTTCACCTCTATCCACCTGTTAAATAAATTTGTCATTTCTACAGCCAATTCAGGAAAGGAGTTATCAGATCCTCTCCTTGGAGACCCAGGTGTAACCCTGCAGGTCTCTGGGGTCAAGCCCGTACCTTCTCAGGAAGGCTCCCTGCACAATTTGATAGTCAGGGCAGTCATTATCAACCAGCCTGGCACAGGCCTCCAGGGCTTTCCCATGGCGCAGGGGCTGAACTGTGCTGCCCATGCCTCCTCTCCCCAATTATAAGTTCTGTGCAGTTTTTTAAAAGACTGCAAAAACATATCAACATCATTCCCTTCTTTGTAATGAGGAAGCAATTTTACCTTATTATAACTGACTAAATATGCATGGGCTGACCCAGTAGGACCCTCATTCACCCTTATTCTTTCCCTCTGGAAATCATATTCCATTTCCATCGTTTCCATTTCAAATTTCTCTTCCTCTCCATCTTTTCTATGCGCTCTCTCTTGATCCCATTCTTGTTCCATCTTTATCTTTCCCATGCTGAATTGTCACTCTTCACGCTCCTGCTCTCATTACAACTTCCTTTGTGTTTGATGCTTGCTCACACCCGTTTGCAATCCCCTCCTTTTTACCGCATGCCTTTTTAACATCTGCAGTGCTTTAGCACTCCTGCCGCGTGTTTGCTGTGCAGACTCCTGTGCATGGCTTCAATTAGGAGATAGGTGTCCCTAACGCTGTTTGCTGCCTCCTCCCTGATGCTTCGAGCTGGTAAAGACCGAGCCAGGAAGCAGAGGGAGATGGGTGTAGCACGGGTCTGGCTGTGCCCTCCCAGCAGAGCCCTTGAACCCAGCTCGGCACCCACTCAGCTCTTCCACCGTGCCCAACCCCGTTCCTGGGGTACCTGTTCTGGGTACCCCCCACCTCCCCAGATGTAATTCCCCCTCATGAGTGCCTCTGAGAACTCCCAGTGCAGACCCAGATCCTTTCCAAGGGTTTGTGCGTAGCCCTGGCTGTGTCTGGAGACCACAGGCTGAACTGCGAGGAAATTTATAGCCTTGTGAAAATCACCTTTCAGCCTCCTTAGCGGCATCTGTTGGGATTGTCTAGCAGAGCGTGTGAAACCCCCCTCCTCAGAGACAAAACACTGCACATTCCTCATGCCTGTCATGCCCCAGGCCTTGGCAGGAGAGGGAGGCAGGTGATGCAGAGGAAGACAAGGAGACTTAAAAGCCTCAGGAAATCCGTGCCCTGCAAAGCGCCCTGGGCCTTAATGGCAAAGATAAGAGAAAGTCATGGGCACATCAAACCTGGGAATCCCGGTGACCACTGGAGAGAACTCCCAGCTGGCCTCTGGCTGGGCCTGGATCATACATTTACAGAAATGAAAATAGCATTGAGAGCTTTCTCTGGGATAAACTAAATCAGGTCAGTACCTGACCCAGATAGCATCAAAGGGTGAGGGATAGACAGCTCCCGAAGCTGGCAAAGGCTTTAGACCACCAAGCATTCCCAGCTGCACTCAGGAGGTGGTGAAAACTCAGCACCCACGGGTGATGGTGGGAAAAAAAGAACTGACAGATGTGAGGCATGAGCAGACAGGTTATAAAGCCTTTATCTGAGGCCTTCCTCCTGTCCTAGGGCAGGCTGATTGCATTGGAACCATTCCTGCCAGTCTGGGTTACTTTCTTATGGACAAGAGATGCTTTGCTTTGGTTGCCCAAACTTTCTTTCCTATGCTTTACACCTCGTACGTCTGTCCAAGGGCACACAGGCATTGCTCTCCTCATGGCATTTGAAATATATTGCTCTCCTTCTGATGTTTAAAAAACATGTCAAGAAGTCATATTTTTAAGGCAAGTACGATCTCTTATGATCTCTGACAAGGTGAGTAGCCCAGCAGACCTTGGCCAGAGGTGTGGGAGACAGGAAAATGAGAGTTAAAGCTCCCAGATACCTTTGTGACATCGGCCAAGGGTGAAATGAGTGCTCCCAGCTCATGCTGGGGATGCTCTGTGCAGGGAGAACAGCACCACGATTTCTGTGGTTCCCCATGCCCACCCCCTGTCTCCAGCCTCCCACAAGGCACTGGGCTCTGTGTGCGTCTTGTTTGGAGGAGCTCAGGCTGAGAAAGGCTCAGCCGGGATATTTCCCTTTATTGATCTGCGCTCATGTTCACACGTGCAGGGAAATTCTTTCTGTGCAAGCAAGCTGAACTAATAGAGCCAGCGGAGTGAGCAGCTCTTAACAGCTTCTTATTATCATCTGTCTCTTCTTCAGATGCATTCTGGTGCGCCACACATTTAGCTCTGTCTGCTGGAGAAGTAAAAAAGGTCAAATGAAGGTGAGAACACTTCATTCATAATTTTTATGAGTTATTCAGACCCACTGTATCATTACCCCTTGGAAACATATGTTTTCTGATCGCAGTTTAGAAAATATTCAGCACATCTCGGCAATCTCTCCTGAGCAATAGAGATCAGTTGTCACACTTTGTCATGTGCCATCAGGTTGTGTGGTGCGGTGAATTTGCTGGGGTGTGATAAACTGCAGCCATTTGAGATCCCATCCTGATAATTCCTGCGTCTCTAAATGTAGTGCTGCGGGATGTGTGTTCCGAGGAGTCAGAAGTGTTTCAGTGTATCCCCATTTCAGCTACAATTCAGAGGTTTCCTGGGGAGATACTTCGCCACCCCCCTCCTACTCACAGAAGTGTCTTTGGTCTGAGCGTGCTAAACATAACTTTTGGTTAAAGGGTTTCCTCAGAAGGCCTAAGATTTTACTGGCCCTTCACTTGGGCTGGCCAAGGTGGGTACTCTCAAAACCACTTTTTGTCCAGGGTAGCTGCACCCACCATATTCAGGTGTTTGAACCTGGGAATCCCGATCTCTTAGGGAATGCCAGGCACTGTGCTACCATAAAAGAGACATCTGTGTGCTCCTCTTCACGGCTTCTTTGGGAGCCAGGTGAGGAGAGCTAAGATCTCACCTGCAGGAGCATAAACAAGAGCCTGTGTTTCCCAGGAGGATTTTAACAGCTTTTTTACAGGAGAGTGGGAGTTTTCTCCTGTGTTTCCCACCCCTCCGCAGAGCTGAGTGGCACCCAGCCCTCAGCAGCCCTCTGTCCTGATTTGGGAGAGTTTCTGCTTCTCCTGGAGCCCTTCCCTCAGAGGAGACAGGGAGCTTCCGTAGGGATCACAGCCTTGCCTGCCCCGCTGAAGTGTTTGGTGCCGCTGCCATCCCTGTAAGAGTGAGGACGGGGCGGGATGTGTGGGGATAAAAGGGACTTCAAATCCGCAGCCAGTCCTAAAGTGCTAACTTGAACTGTGCATTCATTTCAGACATCAGTCAGGGTAATTATGTTAATTATAACCTTTTTAAGTAATCCTAAGGCTAGAAGGCAGGAGGAAACCAGACTGGTTCAGGATGCCTCCACCTTTGATGAGAGGTGGCCACCCATGTTCGTGGTGCTGCAATGAGAGCAATGAGGATGATGATTTTGTTAAACAATCCTTTCTGTTCCCTCTTCTTTTACCCAAAAAACCCCGCCCATGACTAGGTTTACATTTATTCACTTTCCAGAGAAGTGTTTTGCAGCATTTGGACAGGGACCTTAACTAACATCCTTCGAATTCCAGCGGGTAATTGGTGGGGTGTCTGATTCCCGCAGAGCTCATTGGAATTGTGTTAACTTGTGATAGTTGTCTGTTTGGATCAGAGTTGAGCCCTGGAAAGAGAAATCTCTTTAAAATCATGTGTCATCCAGACTGCTGTGCAAGGTTATCAACATCTCAGCTGCCAGGAAAGTTAGACTGGGAAGTTTCTGGATGAAAAGTTAGACATCCACAGCCGCTGTCTCCATGAGTACGTTGTCACTCGGTTTGTTGGGAGAAAACCCAAGCCCTCGTAATTCCAGGTGCTCCATGTAAGGATCACGTCCTGTAAGGCTGGCTTTGAGGAGAAATCGGCAGGTTGAATACAGCCCCAGTATCTCATGAGTGGTGTCTGAGAGGTCACAGAGAGCCTCCGAATCTCCCCCCACCCCAGGCCCTCACTGGAGCGTGGGTGAGCTGAGGGAACCATTTGTTATGGGCTTGCCCCCACCGAGTGAACACTGGAGAACTGTGGCTACAGGTGAAGATTTTCAGACTCGGAAAAAAAATCCACCTTTATCTCAGCACTCACCGGGGTTTAGGGAAAAAAAAATGAAATGGTGAGGGTTTACAGCCTCATTTGCAAACATCTGTTTGGCAAGAAGAGTTTTATTATGGTTGTGTGAGCTGACAAAGCTTAAAGGACAGGGCTGTGCAGCTTCCTATGCTGAGCTCCACGGGGAGCCCACCGGTCACCTGCTCCCCTTGGGCACTGAACAGGCAGGAGAGTGACAAGACCACATTTTTTTGGAATGGCCCACTGGCTTTTCTTACATTTCTTGCTAATTGCACCCTCCTAAATGCTAAAAAAACTAGAGGCTCTTCTCTCTGTTGCCCCATAATGCTGGCCTTAAACGTAATTCTTTTCACATCTCTGTGCCGTGCGGTGCCAACTCTGTGGGGCCCCACACATGCAAAGGTGCTTTGCTTTATGATCTACAGATTTCTGAACCTCAGCAACCTCTTGGTTTCCCGGTCTCCTGCTGGATGTTTTGAGATTTGCAGAGCACTGAGCCAGCTTAGAAGGAGCCATTATGGATCCTGAAGCGAGAGGAAAACCTTTCTAAGCCATCCATTGAAATGCTTAACTGCATCTGCTTTTCTACCACCACCTCATCAGTGGCAATTTGGAAACTGTAACCACAAAACAACTAGCAGGCCAAGTGTGTAACCAGCGTATCCAAATGATCTCAAACCCCAGCTTTCTATAGCTTCTAATAGCCTAATAAATGGATTTTTGGTACTGAGCTAAGTACAGTCATATATAATTGCTGTTATTCTCACATAAAGCTGCAGGGAAGTGGCAAACCCAATTAGATTAAATCCTACCACGTCTCCTTGGGATTTGTGGTAGACATTTAAGCAGAGAGACATGTCACTTCCACAGACCAATTTGCTTGTACCTGTCTGCTTAGATTTATTGTGATTTGTCCTTGGTTTTGTGTATGTTTATTTGCAGAAGCCAGCTCCAGATGCAAAACACATCAGTGGAGCTTTGGAACATTATTTTTAATTAGCTGGGTTCGGTTTCTAGTAACATGCTTGAATTGCTTCTGGGCTACTAATGGAGTGTGGAAAATAAATATTGTTGCTCTTGGATATTTTTTTCTGGTTATAGCAAACTTCCCATGCTGTGGCAGGGAGGCTTTATTTGCCATGAGCCTCACAACGCAGGGCAGCCAGTCCAGACAGAAAGTTATAACCGAGTTTCCTCAGTTTTGTTCTTCTATCTAAAACCCTAACGAGATCATAGTTACGCTGGAAAACATCGCAGAAACTGCAGGGAAAAGTTGAATTTTTTTGTTTCTTTCCGAGTTTGAACTGAATGGGACAAAGTTTACCTCAGTCAGCACCTGGCAGAAGCAGGGCACAAAACAGATAATGAGGTGTGGGTTGTAATCCCAAGGAAGTGGATTTGCTTCTCTCTGCCAGGCGTAGTTTCTGAATTCTCCTGTACATTTGCACGAAGAAACAGCCAACCCTTGTATTCCCCCTTTTATTCTGTGCTTGTGTGACTGCACGAGGAGAAGCACATGAAGAGCTGGGGTTGGGATATACAGACAATTGCTTGTTTTCTTTGCAGGAAGACATCACTCAAAAATTATTACCAGGCTAAGACATTCCATACAGGACACGTTTCTTCTTTCAAAGGAAGAAAACAACGCAGATTGACACCAAAGAGCAGAGTTCAAAGTTCCTACGAAGCACAGGCTGACAAATCATACAGTTAAATTCCGAGTGAGTGAGCCCAAAGCCCTGCAGTGCTGAAATCACTGGGCTTGGGATAATTCTTGTTGCAAACAGCCTTTTCTACAGGGCTGCGAACCTCTTCCTCTGCCCACTCTTTGTTCAGCCCAGGAAGCGGCAGTGTCACGAGTGCCTGTCCACCCACGAGGTTTTTACAGCCAGGCTTTCACCATGGGCAGGGATTTTACCAAACTCAGGGAATCACTGGCATTACGCTGGGGAAGAGGGTGAAAATGTCCATTTCCCGGCCCACAGCAACTCACGGGGCAGGCTGAGCTTGCCTGGCAGTTCCTGGCAGTGATGGGTAGCTCCAAAACCCAGGAGAGGTGGGGAAGGGCAGGATTTGTGCGGGCCGTGGGGCTGAACGTGAGAAGGAGCTGCCGAGCAGGGGGAGCTCTGTGCCGGGGCACGGGAATGGCAGTAGGGATGCCATCTGCTGCTCGCAGGGTGAATAGCTGGGAAGGAGGCTCCCGGGAGATTTCCTCCGGGGTTTTGGTCGGCTTTGTGCGGCTGTGGTGGGTGGTATGGATATACACAGGCGACACACGTGCGTGGGGTGCATTTGGGGCGGCGCAGCTCACAGAGGAGCCTGAGGCACAAGGTGGGTAAAGGCAGAAAGGAAGTTGTGGGGCCTGAGAGCAGCAGGTGGAAATTCCGTGCCTTGTGCCACGTTTCCTCATCCCAAATGTACTGAAAATGTTCCAGGCCAAGGAAAAGGATCGTTTGGCTCCTTGTCACCTGCACATTTCTGAAGGGCTCAGAATTAAGTCCAGCCATAGGAAGGAAATTCTGGTTTTACTGCAGGTGAACATGGACGGTTTTACCTCAGGGGAGGAACAACCAAAGCCAGTAGTCTCACTGAGGCCTGTAAGAGATTTGCGATGCCGTGTCTGTCATACGGGGTTTGGTTTCCTAACCTGTCATCTCTAGTAATAGTTTGTAAATGCATGTTGGAATCTTTCTGTATCTTTTATCCCTCTCCTTTTCCATCTCTTGGGTTCAAGAAGCATTTGGACACCCCCCTCAGGCACAGGGTGGGAATCTTGGGGCTGTTCTGAGCAGGGCCAGGAGTTGATCCTTGTGGGTCCCTCCCAACTCAGGCTATTCTGTAATTCCGTATTTCAAATATTTTCACTGCCTGGCCCTGTGCAGCAGTGCAGTCTCTGTGGGACACATCCACCTGCTCCGTGTCCATGTATTTCTCCAAACCTCAAACCTAAAGGGTGCTGTGAACACAAGTGACAAGGACAGGAGCCCTGGCAGCCCCAGCCCTGCGCGAGGTTACAGTGCCAGTGACCTGCGAGATTTGACAGACTACCTGCCTCCTCTTTTTGTCTAGTCATGTCAGGGGTTATTTAGATACCAATAACAGCGAGACTGGAAACACAATTGCATCATTATTTATATCTGTCTGGCAAACTACTGGGACCAATATGATGGTTCAGAAAACAAGTCAGAAGGTATTTATTCAATGCTCTCTTCTATTGATTGTTATCAAACAGCAACTCATAATTTTGCACGGTGAGAATTTTATGACTGCAGTGATCTGAAGTATGTCTCTGCTCACAAACCAAGCTGTTTATTTAATTAAGTACTTCTGGCTCTTTGGATTTAATAATTCTAATTAAATTGTTATGGTTATGACTTGCATTTGGATTATGCCCACAGTCTCAAGTAAGACTATGAGAAGACCCCGTAAGCACGTGGAAGGATTCATTGCCTTCCTCAGAGTGATTAGGGAAATGGGATGGGGAGGAACCCACGGGGTCATCAGTGGCCTTTCAGGGACCATGCTGATGGGGCAGCTCCCGCAGGGACTGAGAGAGATGTCACCCCCTTCTGCCTGTACTGAGAGCAGGCAGAACTTGGGGGAGACAGGGTCTGAATGTGCAAAGAAAACCAGGGGAGACAAAGGTTATTCTTCGAATTGCAGGGAGAACAGAAAACCTCTGCACTTGCAGTGTTAGGCAGGCGATTACACAACCAGGAGCTGAAGTTGTAGAAACTTTGGCTGGAAAACAACCATGTTTGGATAATGCAAATAGCGATTGGATTTCATGGAGCACTGAGTGTATCTTTATTTTTATAGCCATCAGTGAGTAAAATGCACTTGACATTTCCAGTCGTACCACTTCAGTGTCACAAGTGGAAATCTGTTATTTTTCCTACTCTGAGAGGGCCGTATGCTGTAAGACCCTATCGTCCTTCTTGACTCCCATCAGAAGATGGGAATGTGTGCTAACAGTTGGAAGGAGTGCTGTGACTTGTCCGTAGGAAAGCAGCAGAACTGAATGTAAAAACTGTCTCCTGTGGTAAGAAATGTGGCTAGAAATGTGACTGGCTCCTGGCCTCTCCTCGGGTCATATTTACTGTGTGACTGTAGCACAGAAGCCCTGCAGGACTGTGGAGAATGTCCCGTCTTTACCTCTTGCTCACCTTTGTTCATGGAGCTGAGGTCCAGCACAGCTGCTGCTATTAATAAAATTTAGGGCTATTACTGGTGGAGGTTTCTTTCCAGTGTGACCAGTGCTGGCTGAAATTCCAGTGATTTTGCCAGCTGTGAGTCAGCCTCGCTCATCACTGGGGTAACCTGCTCCAGGTGGCCCTGCTTGAGCAGGGGGTGGGACAAGGTAACCTCCAGAGATTCCTGCCAAACCCCGTCATTCCGGGATTCTGTGATCTCTGTTGTTTCCACTGGACTCGGGGGCCATAAAGGGCCTCTCCTGCTCCTTGAATGTAGCCCTGGCAGACCAGTAAATAAAGAGTTTCTCCTCTGCCCCCTGCTCTGACACCGCTGCCCCAGGAGCAGGAGTTCACCTCTGCAAAGCTGCACCAAGAACTGTCATTGCAGATAATAATTCTCTTACTGAGTCTGAGGGAATTATCACATTTTACTGCGTTCCTCGGGGAGCCCGTGGGGGTGATGGTGGTGGCAGCACAACAGCATTCAGAATTTTGTACTTCCAAACACAAACTCCTTTCCTGTTTAGAAGGAAAAGGAGCCTGTGTTCGGCACTGGGGTGGTCACACCTACTGCAAAAACAGCCCTTATGGAAATTAATTTGCATTCCTGCATTTGTTAGCTGGTGGGTTGATCCTTTCCTGATTTTTTTTTTGTCCCAGGTTATAGCACATCTTTGCCTGTTTGACGCTGAAGTTCTCTCCCAAGTTGCATCTCCACAGGCTTGTTGGGTTTGCAGCTCTGCATTGGTTCGGGCACAGCAGCTTCTGGTGTTTTGGAAGCTTTCTGCTCATGTCAAAATAGCAAACAAAATACTGGTTTGAGCACTCTGCACCAATCCCTTACCCTGCCTGAGGCTGACAGCCTGTTCAAAGGGAATCATTTCCGCTGCTGGATGAAAGATGGGATCTTTTCAAACTTTGGTTTATGTCTGGGAGTAAGTTCAGCAATGCTTTTGTGCTGGTGTGTGAACTACAAGTTGTAAAGCTGATAAAAGCCAGGCCAGCACCGAGAGGAACAATCAGGTGTAGGGGTAGAGGTTTGAAGAGCATCTGCAAATAGAGCCAGGCGGGGATTGACCCTGGAATTTTAGCATGTGGAATTTATCTTTTTATGCTCTAACTCTGCAGAGGTGGAGCTGGAGGCGCTGGAGTCGGGGGTACTGATGGTCCTGACAGATGACCCCGCGGCTCTGACTGATGAGGTTCTTCTTTGAAGGGAGAAAAGATTTTTCCAAGTGCTTTCCTCAGATAAGGCTTTAATGACAGCGCTGGGAACCGTCTGGTACGAGGACCACACAGACCTTCCTTAGAAACCGCTGTTTGCCAGGGTTTTATGGCTGGTTTGGGCCTTTGCCAAGGGATTGCTTAAGGTCTGGGGGTGCACGGAGCAGATGTCAGGGTGTACATTGTGTAATTTAGGAATGCTCTCTTGCCGTTTGCTGATTATTGATACCACTAAGAAATTTTAGCATCTTCAGAGAAAGCGTTGGTTATTTTATAAAACTTCATTCTGTTAATTTATTGCAGTCATGAGCTATTACTCAAGATTCCTACAAAGTGAACGAATGAATATTCATTTTAATTTTTTTTGTACACCAAGGTGAATTCTTGCTTTGAATAGAAACAGCTACAAAACTGTTTCTCATACTCATACCTATTTCACCAACACGTGCATGGTTATTTCACTTGTCTGCTGTGCCAAATTATTTATATTATTTTTTATGTGAAGAGCTCTAATCTTGTCAACTTGGCGTGGGCAGTGAGCAGGCCTCCCTGCCAGCACCCCTGTGCTCTGTGTCTTGTTTAGTCTCCCCAGTATCCCATTTTTCCCCTCGCTCTCTTGCTGTGTTTTCATTAGCTCTTTTAATATATACTTTGGCAAAGCTTCTTCACCCTCCCCTTGTTTTCTTGGGAGGTTTACATAAATCGTTTTTTTCCACTTCTTTCTATGTCTGTGATCCTATGATCTTTTCCAAAGTCTGATATATCTCATGGACGTCCATGGTGGATATTTTCTCTGATTATTTTTAGCTTTGGACTAAGATTTATTTCTTGTTAGATCGTGTTTCAGATCGTGCACTTTCTCTCCTGAATTGTTGTCTGCTTTTCTGTTATGGCAAACGGAGGCCGCTAGAGGACTCTGTTTTCCATCTTTTTAGCAGTACTCTGAGAGCAGGTTTCGCAGTTCTTTATTTTGAGCGTCTATTTTTGCAGAGCATACAAATACACTCGTTTACACAAATTACAGAACATTTACATTTACAGAGTGACCGGAGAGCACTGGCCACCCATCAGACAGAAGTGCATCCAAACGATGAGGAATTCCCTATAGAAAATGTGGTTTGTGCTCTGCTGCCTTTAAAACAAAACCAGTGTCTGGGCAGCTCTGTCCATCTCTCTGTGTGAATATTTGAGGCAGTATTAGGATTTTGTCTTCACTTCTGCCCTGCGCAACTCCTTTGGTTCTGGGCTTTCAAGGCACCCAATTGATATAAACAAAGAAGTTTCACAAGTTTTCAGGGTTTAATGGTTTTTAAAACCTCTCCCCCAGCTTTTCCCGTTGGAGTTTTACAGAGAACTTTCCCATCCTGAAAGGTGCGCTGGATGTGGATTCTTTCCAGAAACTTTCAAATCACGTTTCAACATAAGGGTTTCCTTGCTGCAATTTTGAAGGAAAGGAGCAAAACCAAAGCAGATCATCTCTCTGCTGAGGGCAGACAATAGAAATTATTGTGATTCAGGGCCATTATTTGAGTTTTTTTTCCAATACGTGTTTTCCAAGGATAACAGAGGTTCTGCTGTCAATCCCCACGGCTGTTTACCCAGCAGCTGCTCGGCCGCTGCCCACCCAGCGCTGCAAATTGTCTGATTGCAGTCAAGTGAAAACTGCCGGGGGGCAGCTGGCCTCTCCTGGCTTCGCAGTGGCGGCACAGCCCAGCCGAGGCAGCTGCAGGGACTCGGGCGTTCCTGAGGATTTGAGTTCAGCAGTGCAAAAGGATGGACGGAGCTCCACGGGAAAGGTCCGCATCGCCCCCGGGGTTCGCGGGTGTAACCGGGAGCGCTCAGAGCTTGCTCAAGTGAGCACAAGCAGAAAGCCCTCAGAAAACCTCCTGCAATGGCTGGGTCTGTTTTATAATCAAGTGACCCGTTGGAATGATGTAGTCTCATCAGTTTACTCTTAAAAAAAAAAAAAAAAAGGCAGATACTCGGCATTTTGAGAACATTTCAGTATTTTCTACTTCACGTGACAAGAAACGAGGCCAGGGTGGCAACAGCCCCTGCTCTTGGGAGGGACAGGTGAGGCGAGAGGAAAAAGGGTTCTCGAGTGGCTGGGATTGTATGAGACGCTCTGCTGGTTGGCTGCTCGTTTGTTTGGGCTCTGCTTAGGCTTCACCTATGATTTTGGAAGGCAATTTAGGAATTATTTCGGTAGGAATGATTTGATAGCTATTGATGCGGTGTTTCAATGCTTTTCAGAAAATCCATCTGTCCTGCAGTCTGGGAAAATAAAAGGAAATATTGTGAGCTTGTGAAACATTTGTCTTGGATTTTTATGATCAGTAATTTTTACAAGATTTTCCCGGACTTTCTGGAAATCTGTGATTAGCTGTGGGGTTTTACAGAAGAATGGCACAAGAAACACAAACAACCCCCTCCCTGAGAATCAATCTGGAGTATTGAAAGCACTGAATGTGATGCTTTCTTTAAATACAGGTGTTACAGCCCAGGCTACATCATTTTCTATCGACATTTCTTGATGACAACTTCTGTTTATCCAATTTCTTCCATTTGAGAGTGCATTTGTACATTTTTCTAGACACAACACATCCACTGCCTTTGAAGTCTGTAGTGAAATAGAAAATAATCTTTTCTTTTGTTCCACTTCTTATCCCTGCCCTATTTAGCACAATGCAAAGAATGCGTAAAGGAACCCAGCAAAAATATTGAAATACTGCTTGAATCTTGAGCTGGGATATGTTTAGACAGTTTAAATGATTTAGCTGCAAGTTGGCCTGAATGGTGTGAATTATACACCAAAACTGTCGATGTTCCTGACACAGTTCATGGCAAGAATTTTAGCAGCTGCTGACAGTGAGCATCAAACCTCTCCTACCTCCAAATGTCTGTATCTCGATTTGATTTCTCCCTCTTTATAGAGCAGTGCCATCTCCTGCTGCTCTGCTTCGGTGGCAACCCTTTACTGGCATCCAGGGGCTGGGAATTTCTTTCAAGAAGGAAATGACAGCACTTAGTATTCCCAGAAGCTTCCAAGGAAGGAAGACGTTAATTGATGAATTTCAGGGATTTCTTGCTAAGCTTTAAAATGAAAATACCTTGAGTATAAAATAATGGGCAGTGCAACTTTATGTCACAACAACCGGCATCATTTTACAAAGACCCGCTCATCCAAAAACCCAAAAATCCTCTACAAAGTGTAGAACCTAAATGGGAACAGTGTCTGTCTTAATCATTCCAGTTCAAAAATTCTTTTTTTTCCATTCTCCATTTGAACCTCAGGAGTGGAATTTGGCGTGAACTGTCTGTGAGAGCGTATTTGTGGCTCACACTTGGCACATGTCTCTGGTGATGCTGGCAGGGCCAGGGCACAGCAAGGCAGCTTTCAGGTCAGGATCGGTCCTGAGGGATGTGCACAGACATGAGAAGTTCCATTGCAATGAATGGTGCAAAGCAAAGGCCCTCGAATCAGGAAAATAATCAACCGTTTGCTCAGATGTGAGAACATTTCAAACCAGCTGAGAGCAGGAATCCTGGGCCCAACGCTTTGAAACCATTGTAGGCACCTCAGTCCTGTGCAGGAACAGACGGGCAGTGAGTGCTGTTAAATGTGGGCATTCCTGCCCTGCCCTTTCTGCTTAATCCTCTGGGAGGGGAAATGAGCTCATGTGGCTGCCAAAGCCCCGGTGCCTGCCCTTCACACCTCCCCAACCTGCTCCGTGCCTCCCCAGAGGAGCTCAGCTCTGTGATGCTGACTTCAAAAGAGCATATCGAAGTGCATTCCTGAATCAGAGTCAATATTTGTGAGATCAGTGTAATAAGGATTTATGGGAGATGTGAAAACTACTCAGTGATCCGTGATCCGTGGCTGCCTGTCTTTGATATCATAGTTGGCAGAAGAAATAACAATTCTGCTTTGCAGCAGCTTTCATGACCTCCCGATTTATTTTTGTTTCAGACTAAAATAAAACCAAGGCTATTCTTTTTTTTAAATAGTGACATGAAACTATCTGGGTTTCTTCAGATCAAAAAAGGGGGTTTGCTTCACCTAGACGTGAGTTGGGCCTGCATAAATCAAAATTGTAATATTTGACAAGGCGCTGTGCCAGCACGTGGACACCCTGACTGCTCGTGGAGCCGTGGGTTGGTGGCATTCCTGGACTGCAAAAGCCGTTCCTTGCTGGAACCCATCTGAGCTGCCCAGATGGAGTAGTTGACTTCACTGGGATTGAATTTTTGCACAGCAGGAAAGTTGCCCAGCCCTTGCTGCGCCCTAATGATAAAGTGTGGGATAATTTCTGAGAGTTTCATAAAAAGATGGGGGAAATGCACCACAGAGCTGCTGTTGGATTGCGTTGGGGGACTCTCAGGTGCTAAAATCACCTCCCAGCAATTACAGACTGAGCCCTAAATGAAGCAGTGCCTGGGAGCAGCTGCCTTGAAATCAACTGCAGCACTGGTTGCAGAGAAAACTGCATCATGATGTCGTCCTCATCTTGTAGAGTTTTGTAAACAGCCAGGAGAAACGAGTTCAGGAGTGTGTTGCTGAAGTGAGAGTGAGGAGGAACTTGGCCAAGAAGCAGTGCAGATTTAACAGCAGTCACACAGTGCAAGCAGACCACCTTCACAAATTTACACTGCGTGTCTAAACACTAAGTGTTTTCTCGGGCATTGCAGCAGCTAGGCTGCTTTTCTCTTTTTTAAACGGGGTTGTAAAGAGCTTCACACTGCTGGACGTTTTGTTCTCTGGGTGTTGGAGTGAGTTCAGCGGGTTCCTCAGCTTGGGCACAGCACCGTGTGTCAGTGTGTGGGCCCGTGTGTGGCCGCGGGTGCTCCGGTGCTGCGGGCTGTGGTTTGGTAAGGGGAGAAGAGGTCTCTGTGCCTGACTTCACCAGCTGATAGCAGCATTATCAATTATCTCCTGCCACCTTGTGTAGGGATGGGAAGAGCTCTTATCAACTTCCATTGCCTGGCATGGCAGGCGCTGCGTGGTGGGAGCCATTCCTGCCTCGTTCACGCGCCACTCCCGTCCCTGTTTTACACTCCTGACCAACATTTCTCTCGTATTTCACTTTTGTCCCCAGTCCCAGTGCAGCACTCGGCCTCCTGAGCCCTTCCCCAGTGCTGCCGGTCTGAGATGCACACACTCGGTCGGCAGCATTTCCAGAATCAGGCTACAGTTGTTTTTGTAAAAATTACAGTATCTCTGGCCTTGCCGGCAGTAATGACTGAAACAGAGCTACTCACACCCCACTGAATCAAGCTGACACCAAGATAATTATATTTGCGTTAGACTTTCAGTGCCTTTCTGTGTCACTGTTGGGGACTGAAATGAAATAAAAAATCATAGGGCAGTTCAGAGCAATTAAAGTGTGAGGGCCCTGGCTCAGCTTTCAAAACAGACCGAAATGTTTATCTTCCCTGCAGCATAAATCAGCTCTGCCTCACAGGGCTGGATGAGCAATGGCTCTTAACGGGGACTCTTGCAGTCCTGGCGTGTTTATTTAATATGGCAAAAGAAATCTATAACTCCTTGTATTTTTGTGTATAAGAACCTCATAATTCAGATGGTTTCCCTGTCTTGGCTTAGCAATTCATAAACATTAATAGGGATTTCTCTTCACTGCACTGCAGCACTATAAAGAATGCTCTGCCTGGAGAGGGCAAGTCAGCAGAATTAGAGACTTGCCCTGTTCTGCAGGATATCTGCATTTGTGTGCAACTCAGTGGGGTGCTGCCTTGCACCTTTTCCCACAGAGATAATGATCAGATGAGGAGGAGCTCTTTCCACTTTCTGATCAGCTGTGGGCACATGAAGTTTTCTTTCTCTTGCCTTCTCATATTCCACCTGTTCTGTGAATCATTTAGTGCTACATGGCCTTTCCAGCAGCATAGGAGAGAAGGTGAGCTTTCCATTGTAAGGAAAAAGATGTGGGAAATCTTTTCAAACCCACCAGCAGGTCAGATTTCTCCCCAAAAAATCATCAGCCTTGGCACTGCAGGAACATCCACAATCCCGAGTTTCAGCCTATGCAGTTAAAGGCTGCTGCTTGCTTTCAATAAATAAAATATTTTTAGATTTCGAGTCTATTTTAAACTTGCATGAGGAAGCCTTCAGTTTGGTGAGCTCACTTTGGGGTTTTTGGCTTTCAGGAGATGAGAGCCGTGAGAGTGTGCAGGTTATAGCTGAAAAAATACTTCAAAGAGAAGGCTCAAAGCAGGAGTGGGTGCCCAGAGGTGTTTCTACATGGAAAGTGTCCTAGGTTTCCCTCTGGAAAGTGGGAAATGGGAAGAGCTGGGAGGGGAACGCTTGCAGCCAGTGTGGGTGAGCATCTCCAGGTTCTTTCTGGAATTGTTATCCAGGGAGGGATTTCCCACTTGCCCTGGAGAATAGGGCAATTAACATCAACTTTGTACATAAGTTCTTTCAAAACTGTGGGGAAAATTTAGTTCATTTTAGACAAGAGGCCCAGATAACAATTCAATGAACGCTGGAAATTTCTGACAGCTTTTTAGTAAACTCAGAAGTGGACATGATTCTGTCTCATACACAAACTGTCAATAAATTCCAGTGGATTTATTCCATATTTCTTTTCACTGGGGCTAGATCTTTACCAGGCTCTTGAAGAGTGATACAGACATGGAAATAATTACGGAAAAATTAACTAATTTTTTTTGTTTAATATTTTGGGCAAGTTCACTATGTCAGTGTCAGCTGGCATGTAACCATTCACCGTTACACNCCAGTGTGGGTGAGCATCTCCAGGTTCTTTCTGGAATTGTTATCCAGGGAGGGATTTCCCACTTGCCCTGGAGAATAGGGCAATTAACATCAACTTTGTACATAAGTTCTTTCAAAACTGTGGGGGAAATTTAGTTCATTTTAGACAAGAGGCCCAGATAACAATTCAATGAACGCTGGAAATTTCTGACAGCTTTTTAGTAAACTCAGAAGTGGACATGATTCTGTCTCATACACAAACTGTCAATAAATTCCAGTGGATTTATTCCATATTTCTTTTCACTGGGGCTTTGTTTAATATTTTGGGCAAGTTCACTATGTCAGTGTCAGCTGGCATGTAACCATTCACCGTTCCACACACATTTTTGGTAAGATGGAGCTGGCTTGGATTACAGAAGGGGGCAGTGATGTTTCATTTTTTGGAACTAGAATCCCCAGCTAACAAAAGCTTCTATCTAACACAGGAATAGAGAAGCCCAAGGTTTGCTCCTGCTGTTTTGCTTCCTCACGTTGCAATCATTCTTCCTGCTTGTTATTACTTGATTTTCTTCAAGGGAAAAGTTCCACCTTGGAGGAGGAGTGAAGGCTGTGGTTGGCACGGAGCACTCCTGCCACCTGCCTGAGACCTCTCTGGCTCAAAGGGCAAATTCTTGGTGATATTTCAAACTGTATAAAAATGTTAATGACCTGTTATCTGCTTATTTCACCCCACAGTTTGTTTGGCCTCGGCCTGCCGACATGACAGCTCATCAATGGCATTTTGTGATCCCCATTCATGGTGTTCTGCTTCCTCCTGGGGAGAGGGAATAAAATGAGGGATCATTATAGAAATGAGCATATGCACAGAGCAGACAGGCTTCTATTCTAGGCACATCCTGCATCCTCGAGACGTCAGACGCCAGGTTGGAGGGGCTGGCTGTTTGTAGCTCACACGTGCAAGTGAATGCCAGGAGGGTTTCACCGTGAGATCGCCGCGCGGTTCTCACCTGGCTCCTGCTGCCCGCAGCCCCTGGGAAGGACGGTGCTACGGAGGGGTTTCCCGGCGGGAAATGTCTCTGCAATTGTGTGCTCTGCCGGACTTAAACAGCAGCAAACGGGGCTTGGGGGAGGGGGCATAATCCCAGAAGCCATCCCAGCATCTCGCGGCTCTTCTGCTCTGGCCTTTCCCCCACCACAGAGCTGCTCCCAGAGCTGCTCCCGGCTCACCGGCCCAAGCGCGTTCTCCTGTCTGCGTCACCTCCCAGCTGCCCTTGATCCTTGCACCACAGGAGCCTTTCTCACTCACACTGGTGCAGGAGGTGCTTCAGCTCCTCCCTGCGTTTCTGCCCACCGCTGAGACCCCAAGAGAAACACGTTCTGTCGGGGCTGGGCAGTTCCCTTTGATCATTATTTCATAGCAGGGTTGTCTCCTGCTTTCCCATTGCTGGTGATGAGCTCTTTCCCTCACTTCCAGGTTTTCTGAATGCTTTTCCGTATGTAAGGAACTATTGGAAGGCCCCAGTCTACAGTGAATACTTCAGACTTTCATTTTTCTTTGACTCCCGCTGAAAGATTGGGGACAGGTAAACACCTTGAGGTACAAATACTCACTTTCCCTGGGTGCTGATACGTGTCAAGCTCTATCTGTGTTTTCTGTTTTATCCCACCAGTTGTTCTTTGTATATAATCCAAGGGGTACGTGATCCCTTGGGAGCGTTCTGAAATATTTCTATTATTGTTAAAATGCAGTGAAACAGCCCCTAGAAACTGGGCTTTCATGCTCGCTTGATACCTTGCTGAACAGCTCAGCCTTTTTGGGCAGACTTCTATCCAGTCATATTCAGTCTCTGCTCTTCGAGAAGTAGAAACACTCGTTAAAAGCCTCATGATTAATTAACCAAGTCAATTTTCAGAGTGGAAGCAAAATCGTTTCTGTGGTAAGTTTATTTCTAAACAGTTATTCCAGATTTGATTAGATTGTGCATATACAGTCCTGAACACATTTCTGAGGTGAAAATGTTTATCAGTAACAGTTATTGTGAATAAAGTCCATTTCCAAAAGAATTTTCCAGACAAAAGATAATTTTAGAGCATTTCTCAAGTAACAAAAGGACATATAACCTTCAATTTGTTATTAGAACACACTGGCAAGCAAACCAATCTTATCCTTATTTTTTTTTTTAGCTTCCATGCCCAAATCACTAATATTTTAATCAAACCACTCCTCCCAAGTGGCCTGCCACAGGATCAGGGCTTCTCCTGCAAGTAGAATTGCTCACAAATCTTATTTCTTGATGTAACCCTTTAGGGTTTGGGAACATCTTTTTGGGAATAAATTGAGTGTGCTCTGACTTGTGATGAATACTCCCAGCAAAGTTTCCAGCTTTTCCCGTTGAATTTGAGGGTAAATGATTTGCTCTAGAACAAACAATCCTGTTGCTGACAGACATAATTGCCACCCTTTTCTCTTTACAAATATTGTGATGGTGTTCTGGTTTGCTGTGTTCTCATTGAGCTCTCACGGGGTCCAGCTGAGGCCATCTATCTCTTTCCACTGGAGCCTACTGAGCTTAACCTCTCCCACCTGCCAGCCCTGGGCCCTTCAGTGAAGTCCCTGGGGTTCAGAAAACAGCCAAGAAGCAGCGAGGGGGGTGAGCGGTCAGTCTGCAGCAGCAGTTTCAATATTTCCTGTAAAAATACCAAGAGCTACTCAAATATCCTTAAAATTAGAAATGCTTCTCTGAACTCCACAAGTTTTTAAAGGGTGGCATCAAAGCCCTTGAGATTAAAGTGGTTTTTATGTGTTTAAACTTAACCGTGTTAAGTCTGTAAACCCAAGCTGAGAAATGGTAATAATAAATATTAATCTTACAAGTCACAGTAGTTAAGAAATGGTGCTGGAAGCCGTTACAGAATTTCAGGTGCTGTTGTTGGAAGTTGATGTTAATGAAGTTGGTATCTGCTTTTGATAGATCAGTCACTCCACTTATTCAGGGATCAGCAGGGTAGCCTTAAGTATTTGTGGCTGGTCCGTTTTCCCAAGGTCATTTTAATTAACCAAAATAACAGCAGGCGATAGAATATTTGATCTAAAATACAGATAGCAGTGGGGATAAATGAGGAATAATTCTAAATGCATGTGCCAGAGGTGCTGGTAATGGATAAGCAGTATCACAGTTTATTTTATACAGAGCTATGTGGGAAGCTGACTGCCTTGAAAATAAATGAATCTATTTAGGCAATCAACCTCTGCTGCACAGTCAGGGGCCTGCAGGAGGCCAAATTGTAATGTGGCAATGGTAGCTCTTAAAATGTCCTTACAAATGTCTTGTTTTCTGTTTTCTGCTTGATTCCCTCGGTCAAATTGATGCTCTCTGGATGGGGAGAGCAGGCAATGCAGTGTCAGGGAAAAGATACTCCTGACTGAGGGCCGGCAAAGGCTTTTGTGGGAATGGCAGCACATCCTTTCTGCCCCCAAAGCTTGTCTGCACTTTCAGATGGGCACCGGTGCATTCCTACGCTGAAAAAAATAAAATTGTTGATGGCTGTAACTCTATGAAGCACTCAGGACTCTAAGAACCCTGGGGGTTTTCATTAATAGCACATACAAGGTTCAGATATCTTGATGGGAGTGCATTTAGGTTTTTGAATGTGTCAAAAAGGGCCACGTTTGGTAATCATTGTTACATGGTAATTTTATGAAGATAGTTAAACTCTCTGTAACTCCAAATAAAGAATTATTTCAGAGTTATTTGTAGGCAGAGTGATGGGAATGGTATCTGAAGGTGCTGCAGTTGAACCAAATAATGTCAGGCACAAACTGAATACATCCGAGATACTCGTAATTCCACTACATGTCTGTTCTAGCACTAAATGCACCAGGATAGAATTCCCACATGTTCATTGGACCACAGCAGATGCTGACTGGTTGAACCAAAGAAATGAGAATGACTGGTTTAGTCCATTTCCCAGAATGTGTGCCCGAATACTCCTAGCTGTGTATGGACAGCTCGAGGTTTCCTGTACCATAGTAGGCTTTTTGTTTGGTACTCGTGGAGTTTGTGTTACAATCTCTCACTCCCACTGCCAGACTATTCCTGGCTTGCTGGAAATGCTGGGTTCAAAGCCCACCTCTCCTGGTTAGATCCACACACCCCCTTGCCTTATTTAGGACTGAATCTGGCACTAGGGGAACAATTCCTCTTGCCGCCCTCTTCACACGTTTTCTGAGCTACCTCTAAGTGGAAGTGATACATCTCTAAATAAAGGTCACATAACACTGGCTGAGGCAGGGGGCCTCTGTGAGTTATTTCGGTTTGGATGCATCATTCATTAATGAGTTGAGCCTGCTCGAAAAAGTAACAGTAAATGTTTTCATGAGCTGTCAGTGTGACATGTTGTTATATAACCTGACAGTGTTAAAAAAAAAGTTGGAAATTATCTAAAGCATTTTGGTCCGTAATAGTTTTAGCATTTATCTTTCTGGAAGGGCTGAAGTGATGAGTGACCTGAGGGCCTCCACAGGCACATCCCCACTATTCCAGCAGTCTGCAAGACAGGGAGCTCTTGGCTCGTGCACAGGTCAGTTGGATTTTGTCCATTCCCCTTCTAAAGGTCCCTCCCTCTGGGCTGGAGAGGCTGGAGGAGAGCTGGTCACACGCAGTCCCTTGGGTGGTCACTTGGTGCAGGATGGCTGAGCTCTGCAGCTCTCCCTCTCCCTGCTGTCACCGACTACAGCCCCTCTGTGGTAGCTATAAACCAGGAGCAGGGAAAGCAGAGCAGAAGGGACAGTGGGCTCCTTGCCACCCCCTTGGTGACAGCAGCAAGTGTGTCTTACGTTTAGTCAGAAGTTTGCTTACGGTCAGAAATCGGAGTCGGTGATGCTGTCATGGCCAAAAATACCACCTGAAATGCAATTTGCTGCTTCGCAGTTGGGTTTTAGATGTGGAAAGGTTACAGGTAAGAGACCAACAGACAGCAGTGGCTTTCAACATGTAGAGGTGTTTGAAGTCTGTTTCTGTGGATGATTGATTGGATCTGTGGGGAACCACCCTCCTCTTTCTTTATCATTACCACACTTTCTCACTGAACCCAAATGCCAAAGAATTCCTTAGAGCTTGACCCCAGAATTTAACATTGCCGTGGCTTTAAGAAGCAGGAGGATTTGGGAGGCTTACCTTAAGAGCCCAAACTTGTTCCTAAACAGTTCTCGGACTTTCCCGGGAGGGTTGTCAGAGGAAAGGGTCCAGCTGCTGCTGCTGCTGCCAAGGATGAAGTTCTTCATCAGGATGAGGTACTGAGGCCAAGCCCTTTGCCAGAGCAGTAGTGAGACACTGCTGCTTTGGGCTGCCACGTGCCTCGGTGAGATTGTTGATCCTTACCAAGAGCAGTAGTGCTGATTAAAATGCCAATACTTGCTCCAGCAAGTTCCCCTTCCCTCTTTTCCTTTAGTTTCCCCAGGAAACGGCCACTTCCTTGCCTTGTGTTTTTTAAACCGTGGTTACAATGTGCTCTTGCCATGTTTTTGCACACTGTGCTTATAAACCAGCAGATAATTTAGAATTGCTTTTCATGTAGGAATGATATTTGCCCCTGGTATGTTTAGAGCAATTTCCAGCCTTGCCTTGTGGATGTCTGTGCTCATCCCTTACCACCATGCCATCAGTGGTAGGTAGGATCCTTTAAAAATGTGAGCTTCAGGAGAGAGTCAGGCTCTTCAGTGCTATTTGTCTATTTTTCGCTGCTTTAACCATGGCTCTTAAACACGGTGTTCGAATGCAGTGCTGGGTTGTGGAGGCATTTGATTCCTTGTTTCATTATTTAGCACATTAGTGCTTCAGAGGCTCAGTTAGGTCCTTCTGTCAGACACCACAAAAGCACAGGACATAAAGATATTGGGTTTACACCTCGTCTGTCCCCAGTGCACACCCAAGATTTTGATTTCTGGATGAAATGTTGCATTTGCTTTGAACGTGCTTGGTAGATCTGTCTCAGTTAATATCACTGTCACCAGCCATGGTTTTGCTGTACTGTGAACTGCATGTGAAAGGGTACGGCAAGGCACTGCCATTGCATTATTGCTAAAGGAAAAAATAGATTTTGACATTGAGCTGTTGTAGCTTTCAGATTTTTTTGATGCCTCCTCCAGATTTAGAGGTTTACCAGTACTTCAGTGGTTGATTTAGTAATAAAGTTGGACGAGGAGCTTGTCTTTTTCATTGTTGTTTATAGTTGTGGTTTGTAAGAAAAAGGTGATTTTTCTGGACAGGGGGAGTTTTAAGTCTGTTTTAAGCAGAACTGAAATTTCACCGGTGCTGTTCCACGTGTTAATTCCAACACATGACCCTTGTAAAGGGGGTGTTTCCCAGTTCATCCCTTTGTTCCCTTGCAGCAAGGGAAGACATGAGTTTCGCATCAGTGTGCGATGAGTTAGGTAAGAGTTCAAGTAGGCGTTAAGAGAAACATTAATCAGCTTCACATGCAGTGCTATATTTTATATGTTTGTGATTTATACCTGGGTGAATGTTTAAATGAAGTCCGTGGATAAGCTGATGATGATTATAAAATTCAGCAAGAATTATAGAATATGGCTGCAGACAAGGTAACAAACTTGGTTTAAATCTGTTAGAGTGAATAAGGTGAAAGTCTACCTGAGGAGACTGAAGTCACTGCAGGATTTAAGTCTTTAAAGCTGCTGAAGGACTCCATTAGACCACTCCAGAAGGTAGGAAATGTCACTGAACAGAGCAACAGAGGAAAAATCCAGAAATTTCAGATTGGAAAATTTTAAAAAGTGAGGTTTTCAAATTGGTTTTAACGAATATTTTTTCAAAGCAACAATTTGGGTTTCATTACCTTCATCAAGCTATATACAAGTAAGTTCTTCACAGATTTTTTTTTTTTTAAGTAAGTAACAATATTAAATTTCAGAAAACTGAAGCTTCTGGCAAATTAGGAGAGGAGTCGCAGACAATGAGAAGATATTCATACATCAGTTATGTGATTCTTTTTACTTCCTCTTGGAAAAAAGCTGTCAAGTTTTCTGTGAGGCAAGGAGATTTATGTGAAATGGAGGTAATTGTGTCTTTGACCTATGGACTGGATTTCTCAATCTGGGCTCGTGAATTGCAAAAGTTGAATTCCTTTTGAAACCTAGTTAGCGAATATCTCTGGAGAATAAAACAGTACAAAATGGAGCCCTGGTTTTATTACAGAGGCTGCTGTAAGGGTGACTTTGTTTCATGTAATTGCTTGGGGACCTCTGTCTGATCTCTTCCCTTGAAGCTGATACTGCAGGCTTTAATTGAGTAAGGCTCCTCTTGAAGTGGAAATAGTTTACATTGGGAGATTCATTTCTGGAGCTGAATATCTTGGCCTTTGTCTCGGATAAAAATTAATTTTGTGCCTCTGCGTTCAGTGCAGCTGATAGCGGCACTCGCTGCTGCCCCTCCAGCCTGGAATTCTCAGCACCTCCAGGATAAACTCCCCTTTCCAGGTAGTTCAGATGCAGTACTGAGCTCTTTGCCCCTTTCTAAAACACTCCACATCAAGGCTGTGGACAGCCCACATCTCAAATCCAAGGAAACAGGCTTGGCAGCCTTTAAAAATTAAAGCAGGATAAAACACAACTTCACTTGTTTCCTTGCTTTCCAGTTTGTGTTGTTTTATGAGAGTATTACTAATTCTTTTAAAAATCAGGATTATCTTGGAATGTCTGAAACCCTTCTGGAACGCAGGTAAAAATGAATGACAATTCCTTGCTTGAAGTAATGTCTCTGCAGATGGCAGTTCCAGGTTTGGCTCCAGACTTAGAAACGAGAGAGAAGTCTGAAGTTTTTGGGCTTGATTTCTAAAAACAAGAAATCCATTTGGAAGGGAGCAGGCAGAATAAAGGGCAGATAAGGCAAAATAATGCCTGCAAATACCACCTTATCTTGTACATGTCCTAAAGCCCAGCCTAGTGAGTGAGAGCAGGGCAGCATGGGAGAGTGCGGGTTGTTCTTATCAGTAAATGTTATCAGGATAGAAATCTTTGAGTGATCCTGTGCTGAAAGGGAGTCTTGGCATGAATGAAGCAATCTGTGTAGGTTTAGTAAGTGCGAGCCTTGTTGGTCTCTAGTGTCAATCTTCTTTAAGAAGGGGCTGTACAATCCTGCTGCTGCCAGTTTCCATCTCTGCTGATGCTAAACGTAGCAGCCTCAGTGACTGGCTGGTGCTGGGCTTTTGCCGAAAGAAAACCTTTGTGGTGATGAGACAAAAAGGGGGTTATTTTTAAATTCCTTGAACCCTTCTGTAGATGAGGAAACACGGAAGAGTTTGTTTGCAGGTGGCAGTGGTCCTCTGCATCCTTGGGCTCTGAAGCAGGTTCAGTCATGGTTCTGTTCAGTACTCAAAAGCAAGGAGAGCCAAAAGGAGTTCCTGCAGGAAGCAGAACCCAGTGAGAAAATGTATTTATTATTTGTCTATCTGCCTCCTGTTGCAGGAGGGAAGTAGCTGGTGCTGGTCATAAAGCTTTTCTTGGAGACGGGTGCATTTTCTGCAGCAGTCTTGTAGTTCTGGAGAGTCATTGCTGATCCTGGATCTGCTTTCCAACCCTCTTTGTGTTTTGCACCCTGGCTGTTAATGCAAACACACAGCCTGGTTTAAAACAGAAATTATACGGAACAAACTGAATATGAAGTTGAAATGTTTTGTTGCTTCAGGGTTAGATTTCCTGGGGGCTTTGGGGGGGTTTTTACTTGTCTTTGCACATTCATGTCCATCTGCCAGAAGGTTGTCTAGGTAAGAAATTATTAAAATTGTCATGGAAAATTTTTACATTTATCATAGAGTGTTGTGCTGCCTTTCGTCACGTGGCTGCTGCAAGTTTGGGTGATGTCATGAGCTTGAGTCTCCAGCTAGATTTCTTCAGTGACCTGCCTTGGGTTTAATCGAAAAGGATTTTGTCTGCAAGGCATTTACATCCCTCGGGATTTGTCAGGATGATGGCAAAGTATTAGTGCATTTCTTTTAATGATATCTGCAGTTTGAATGAGCTAGATAAATATAAATGCTCTCTGCAAATTGAGATGAAGTCCTGTGTGAGAGTTATACAGACAAAAGGTATTTAGGTGGAAAGATCTCGCAATGAGTGTCGTAGCTGATCCCTTTGATCACACTGACATTCAGTATATCCAGTGTTTCTCATTTTCTCTGAGGACATGGGGTGCCATTTCCTACATGCCAGTGTGGAGCACTGGAGGAGAAGAGGCTGCTCTGAGTGCCTGGTGCAAGCTGGAGCATTTTTGTACAAGGGAGAACTGATTAAACATCATTAATGATTAAAATATGATTTGCACATCCAGCGTTCATTGTTGGAGCTGAAATCTCTCCTATTTGACTTCAACCTGATGGAATATTCTCAGGAATGTTAAGTAAAGCACTTCAGTCCTTTTATTCCAGTGAAAGAATTTAAAGGCAGAAAGGCTTTCCAGCTGCTGAAAAATGGAGACCACCTATCTTTGATCAGGTTTCTTTAGACTAACTGTTTTAGAAGGAAAGGCTCGGGGTGTAAAAGGCAAAATTATCAAACCTTAATTTAAAGAAAAATAACTTTTGAACTAATAATGTTTTTCCCTAATTATCCTTTATAATATATATAATAATTTGTAGCAAACAGTTTAGTAATTTGAAGCTTATTCAGAAAACACAGCATTACTTTTTAAACCTTAAAAAAGAATCACAGTCAGAGGACAGAGCCCTTGATTGCATTCAGAAAGCTGAATGGAATTCTCCACACAGCCTCTCAGGCACTTTCAGATTTCATATTGGCATCTTGCAGCTTTGCTGAATGCTTTGATCTGATTCTCAAATTGCCCAAAATCACGGTCCTGAGCTGGATGGGAAAGACAGTGCAGGCACAGTGGTGCAAAAGGGGAAAGAAGCAGCCGTGATTCTGTTCCGAAAACAGGGAAAATCAAGCCAGTCTGCTGGCATGGCTTGATCAGAACTGTTACAACTCATATCATATCTCTTGGCCCCAAGTTGGTCTCAAGTCTTGGTTGACATGGCGTTAAAATAAAAAAAAAAACAATCAATATCAGTCTGTATAACATCTCTATCTTACTACATTGTTTGTGTGTTTTATGTCACCCACACAACAGGGAAAAGGAAAAATGGGACAGGTTAATTGTGTAAAATTTCCTAAAATTTTAATTCTATTTAGAAATGATATTTCAGTAGGCCTTTGAAATATTTAATTTCTCTAGTTATGTTTCTTTCCCCCAATGAACACTTTTTTCTTTTCCCACCTTAACCTCTTGAAAAAAAAAAAACCAAAAATAATTCTCCACCTATGATTTTTTTCAGGAGCACTTCTGTTTTCAGCCTATAGAAATAATTTTATCTTCTTGCTGTTACAGCAGTGACAGATGATATTTTCTTTTTCTCTATATTTAGACACCTTATATTACCCAGCTCACTGAGGTAAAAAAGACCCTTCATGTGTTGAAGCTCCAAAACCCTTGATGTGCTCAGAAAAGACACTACATTATTTACTGCCATTTCCCCCTCATTTTGATTCATTACAACTGTAAGCACCTTTTTTTTTTTTTTTTTTTTTTGCATAAGGTTATTTCTGAAATCCAAAAGGAAGGAAAAATGGCCTGTTTGGGTAGAGACCAGGAGCGTTTTCTAATGAATTTTTGTATTGAAAGTGCTGTGCTTGGATTGCTCCTACATTAGAGACAGCAGAGCTGTATGTATAATGTATCAGGAGAGATAAACAATGCACATTTTAAACGATATCCTGATATTGCTCAGAATGTGACTCCCTCCGCAGATTTGTGGAATGGGAGCCGGAGAGAGCTCATCAATATGGCAGTTAAAGGGACCTTTCTTTGAGGTTTTTCTTTGTGCACGCACACACAGGTTATTTGTTTAAAATTCCTTGCACATCTGCATTTGCTGGGCACTGAATTTTGGATTTTCCACTTTTCCAGCTGCTGTTCACAGTTGTTGTTTTGTTGTGGAAAAGTTGGGCCTTGAGGTGAGGGAGCTCTAGCCCTCACTGCTGTGAGGGTGGCAAGGACACACAAGCTCTCTCGCCATCCCACACCACATCAGGCAGTTAGGTTTTGCTGCCAAATCCCTAGATACGTGTTTTGCCTATAAAACAGTGTGTATAAGAGCGCTAAATGTTTATTTTTTGAAGGCTTCCCTCAGGGCAGGGCGCCATTTTGCCCCTGTGGTGAGGCTGAGGGGCTGCTGGGGCCACGCCCAGTGCTGCATCCCCTCACGGCACCCACAGCCCCTGCTGCTTGTCAGAACATTTTTGGCTGCTTGTACTGCAAATATTTTGTGAATTTTGCTTTGTCTTTGGACCACCAGAGACCCTGGTACCTGGGCTGCATTTTTTCCCCTCAGAGTTGTGGGAAAACTGGGCAGGAATGTTCCCGTGAAGGGGAGTCAATGTCTGTCAGGCCGTGTCAGGTGAGTTGGGGCTCCTCATACCCGTCCCTTGTCGTGGTGTTTGAGAACAATTTACTTTCTATTGTAATAGAGCTTAAAATTTCAATCTTTGTTTTAATCCCCTGAGCCCACTTAGTCCTCTGAGGGCCTTCGTGTAAAAATAACAATAAACCCCCCAAAACAATATGGGTGTGACTTGTACACTCAGAAGAGCACTGGCAGATATGGACGGATTTTAGACAAAATTGTCCTTAGCAAATCTAGAAGTATTGTATAGAAAAGGCCGTGTGTTTCTGTGTGTCCTTAAGTTATTGTTCATTATCCCCCAGATCACAATGTTCATGGAGCCCTTTGGCATGGCTTGGTGGGTTGTGCTGGTGAGCAGTTTCAGTATGAACATTTTTGGTAAAATTGTCCAGGGAGAAGCAAAAGCAGCCCTTTGGTGAGGCATTCGGACCCTCAGCAGCCCCAGGAGAGTTGTCTGTGGAGGTTTTGTGTCCCTTCCTTGCACACTCCAGTTTGCTCCTGGGATTTGAGCATTCCTCAGGTGTCTGGCTGGTTTTGCTCTCCTGGGTGCTACAAAGCAGTGAGGCCTTATTGGCATCAGTGTGTGAGATCCTGAGACTGTTTAAACTTGTCCTCCTTTGTGGCTAGTGTTAGTGCTGCTTCTAACCAGCTGTACAACTCTCAACCTGAATGACCCTTCTTTTGTTTAAAAAGAAGAATTAAAAAAATTTAGAAGTCTGTTTTATCTTCCCCTCTGTGACTGGGAGAGAAAAAGTAATCACTGTGGCCCTGATCATGACCAAACTATCTGAAGGTATTGGCAATTCTGCTTTCAACTCTCACCCTCTGAAATTCTTTCTTTCATGTTCGGGGTAAAGCACTGTATTCTTCTACATGTTTGTGGCATAGTGATATTGATAAAACCTTGTTTTATTCCTTTACAGTGCTCTTGACTCAAGGTAACCTTGACATGCACTTCTGGGACTTGATTGATTTCTAAAGTTAAATGGCTTTGTTAATTAACCAACAATTTAGGCTTCTTTACCAAAATCAGGGAAATCTGCCTTTTGGCTGCTGGGAGATCTAAAATGAGAGTGACCCAATTGCTGTTTCCCTGAACTAATTTAGAAAGGGAACTTGAAACGCTGTGGGGCAAACTTGGGTTTATTGCGGTATTTTATGTGTGCCATTAACTTCTTCAGTTGTCGTAGCAATGCAGAGGCAAAATGATAGCAAGTCTTGAGTTAGTGTTCATATTTTAAATAAGACAAATAAAATCTTTTAAAAGATAAGCACGGTTGATACTTAGCACAAGCCCAGCTCTGATATGCTTCAGGGATTCCTTTGAATTCCTGTTCCTGGAAATGAAAGAATTGCTCTGTATGGCAGATGCAGAGGGAATTTCCTGTGTGCGAAGAAAAAAAGCAACCTACCTTAATTAATATTCCTGCTGAAAAGAAATCTGCAGGGAGTCAGAGGAGCTTCTCTGAAGTTGCCAGCTGTGGAATTTGAATTTCGGGCATTTATTCATAGAAATCATCGGGATTTTGTGGCGTTTTTGTGTGGTCTCTTCCCCGCTCCCCACCCATTTAATTAGCATCATATTTATGATGCTCAGTGGTTCTAAACTGGTGTGATTCCACCCTGAATGAAGTGTCACAGTGGCTTCCCACCTGTGTGGATGGAACAGAACATGAGTTGTTGGAGGTTTAGGGTCAGTCAGAAAAACAGTAAGTCAAGGATGGCTTGTTACTCTTTCTAAATATAGTTAGATTTTCTTTTTTTCTAATTTATTTCATTTTTGGGAGTGGGCATGGGAAGAGGAAGTGTCAGAAAATCAGCCGAGGGAGATGTATGAGATATTGTCAGTAACATTTTTGCCTTCTTTTGTAGGAATTATTGAAAGTTACCTGCTCTTTGTAGTAGTTACTGGCCCAGGCTGGCATTTAATGACAAACTGTCAAATTAAACCTTTTTCCCACATCCAAGGATTCTCTTAAAACCAAAAAATATGGGAAGACTGGGCATGATTCAGCTGTAGACCTCTTGCTTCCCTCTTTCCATTTCTCTCTCTCCCATTTGCCTCCAGCCATACAACTGCAGCTCCTTATTTTGTGTCCGCTCCACACGTGAATTACCAGAGCTTGTCTGAATGTGCTACTTAACCTCCTTTCCCTCAAACCCCTTGGCAGGTAGGTAACATATGGGCAACATTTTGGGTACAGCTCACACTCAGTGTTCTGATCCAAGTGTGATGCCGAGCTTGGGTTTGAGCACAGCTGCCTAATTTCCTCCCAGAATTTCCATTCGGAAGTCCACGTCTGTTTTTTCAGCCCCGGTAAAGTGCCGAGTGTTGTCCATCTTTATCCATAAGCAGCATTAGCTGCACTTAGTTCCTGGGGTAGGGACTGGTGCTGGGAAGGTGCCCAGTCGGGTCATGAAACTGGTGACACACGGAGAATTCCTCCTGTTCCCTCCTTGTTCCATTGGTCCCTTTCTGGTTTTATTTCCCTGCTACAAATAATTTTCTCAAATTACGTAAGTGAAGCTAAATGGGCATCTTTCCAATTTATAGTTACTGTTAACTAATGGTAGTGTAATTAACTAATTAGCTGGTGGATGGCAGATGGGGAATGTTTCAAATTTGCTAACCTGGTAGAGATACAAAATAGAATTCTGCCTACCCAAGGTCAACAGTAAATCACTTACTAATCTTAAAACAGCGTTTGACCCAAATTTATGAAATAATTTTTTCAAACCCATGGAAGTAAATGAGATTTGGGGATCAGCCTGTACTGGTGATTATTTGATTTTATGGGAAATAAAAGACCTGAGACTTATGAAGTGTTTTTTGTTTTTTTTTCTTTCTAGTGAAACAATGACTGTTAACTCAAGAAATGTGAATTGTTTGTAATTTACTGTGGAAAAGCTTCAGGCATCTAACCTCAAGACAGAAGAAAATGCATCATGTGTTAATCAGGCAGAACAACAAACAAGAAAATAAGAGACTGGATGCAAAGATTTCAGAAATCTCAGTGATGTGGTAAGTGAATTTTGCATATATTTGTAGCTAATTAACTGGCTTCTGAATTACTGTAAATTGTGTTATTGTCGCCACTGTGACACCAGAGTTTCAAGGTGCTCCCAGGGAACACCTTGGAGGAGGTTTCTGGGAGGAGGCTGGCAAATGAGCAAGGACAAAAGCCCCAGGCTGTTCTCGGAGCCTGGCTGGAGAGCAGCAGTGACTGAGGTGATGAGTCAGTGGACAGTGCTGGCCCCTCTCCAGCCTTTCCATCAGCTCAGGGATGCTGGAGGCATTTGCAGTCAGCAGCACTGGCTGCGTGGACTGCCAAGGTGGGGTTGGAAGGGAAACTCAGTGCACTGTTTATCTGTGACCATGAACCCTTCTCTCTCCCCAGGAAAATAAAAGTATAGTGAGAAGGGGGAACATTCCCAAGGTCTGTGTGGATCAGTGTAATGTTGAGCTAAAGGAAATTAGAGGTTTGTTGATGTTCCCAGCAGTACAAATGGTATAAACTGATGCATAAAGAAAGAATTTACTCTGCAAGGAACACTTTAAGCACTACCACACATTCACAGCTGCGTTTGCAGTTAAGTTACAGATCAGGTCAAGTGTCTTTAGCTCTATGGTTTTCCAAAGGTCTGGGAGACAAAGCTGACATCAGGGCAGGTTTATACTTTTCCCGCTTAGCGTTTTGGATGCTGTTGCATTTTTATCACTGAGGGGCGGTTTACAGAAGTGTTGCTTGAAGTGTTGCACAGGCATTGAAAAGGCCAGCACCCGTGGCCAGCAGCAGTGGCACAGCAGCATTAGGAGGGATGATAAAATGAGGGGTTTCAGCAAGTGCCCTTTTTAACGTGGTCAGGTAAGTAGAAGGTAATCCCTGGTGCCATGCCCAGACTTCTGGCCTGCCTTATTACAAGTGCCTGATGTCACAGACCAAGGAAGGACAGCAGGGACCCTGCAGGTCAGTCTGTACCTCACTGGGTGGAAGCTCTGTTCATCCTGAAGTACGGCAGGGAACAGTGATGGGGACACTCACTGCATACAGGGAAATCTTGGCTCAAAGTGACCCATGGCCTTCTATTAAAACAGAACAGGAAAAATAAGTCTAAACCATTCGAAACACCAGTGATGATAATTAAGAAAACATCTCTGGATGAAAAAGGTGTTACTGAAAAATATAACCTAACAGCAAAAGTCTGCAGTTAAAATTACTTTAAATCATGCAGCTGTAATAAAGTTCCAAGTGTCAAATTAGCATTTCTGTTTTATTTCCAATTCCAGTTCTTGTATTTTACATTATAACTGCATGGAGGTGCTATTAAGAAAAGCAGAGCCCAGATGTTGCTGCTGATTGTATTGTTTGTTGTTGTGCAGAAGGAAAATAATACCTGATTTATGATAGAAAACATTGGGGAGATAAATGCAAGCACCAGAACTGGATTTAAATTATGTTGCTACAAGTGAGATGCATTTTCCCTTTTCCTAACCCCTCTATTCCCTAAACCCTCTGTGAGGTTTCTAGTGCAATATTCTACAGTCCCTGGACAACCCAACTTTCCTGAAGTCTGAGACAGATTTATAGTTATGTTACTTTTGTCACTCAGAGCATCATAAAAACTGTCTCCCAGCAAGAAAACAAAGATTGCTGGGTCTCAAAGAAAAGCAGATACTTTGAGCACAGTTCCAGGTAGATGCTCAAATGCTGTGGATTCCCAGAACTGCCTCTCTGTATTGGGCCGTGTTGCCTCTTAGAATCACAGAATACTTTAAATTTTAAAGATTTCTAGAGGCCTCTAGTCCGTGTCTGTGCTTAAATCAGGGCCAGCTTTCACCTCAGTCAGTTTGCTCAGGCCCTTGTCCAGCAGAATTTCAGGAGATCCCATGGCTTATCTGAGCCCCTGTGTTTCACCAGCCTTGTCTCTCTCAGCAGAATTTTCTGTACCCCAATCTTGCTTTTAACTTGCTGATAAATACTCTCTTGCCTATACAGGCAAGGGAAAACATTATCCTTCCCCCTCTCTGGTGACTCAGTGGTGTAGTTCAGCACAAGATCCCGTACACTCATCTCTATTTATACATTAACTGACATGTATGATGCAAATGGGATAAATATAGGTAATTTCTGGCTCTTGATGGAGACCAGATATGATGGCAATCAACCCGGAGTGTCTGCTTTCCACTGGGTTTGTCCTAGGCACAGCCTAACAGCCACTTCTGAGTCTGCTCGTAATGCTTTTAATCACAAAGCACTTGCAGGTGGTTTAAAAAGTGGCCCTGCTGTGAGAATCACTATTTGCTGTTGATATAAAGCATCGCTAAAGGCAGCTTGCCATTACTGTGTGCTTATCACAGGTAACCTCCTGCTTTGTGCCAGGGAGAACCTCTGGCACCACTGAGCTTTCCCAGGTGTATAAACACCTGCCTCGTACTGCTGCCCCCAGCAGTGCTAATTAGAGTCATTAATTCTGCTTGGCTAAAGGTGTGCGCTGTAGGTTCTGAAGCTCGGGCTACACTCGTTTCTCTGATGGCCCCTTGGGGAAAAAGTCCTCCTTAAAAAGCCTCAAATCCTCTTTCCTCATTTTTGCATGTTAAAAGTGACATTCCAAACACAGACTCGTGTGTGGTGTTGCTGTGAGGACACACGTGGCCTGCCCTGTGTAGCCATGAGAGCAGAGTCACTCGGGGTTGTGAGTCACTGCCTGGCTGTAATTAATGTCCGTGTGCATATTCAAAGGAGTGTATGGCAGAGGGGAAAGATGGCACTGGTGTGACTCCAGCAGCAATTCCCAGTACACTGGTGCTGCTGACACATTTCTGTGGGTGCCTTTGGGGTCACTCGGGGTTGTGAGTCTCTGCCTGGCTGTAATTAATGTCCGTATGCATATTCAAAGCAGAGTGTATGGCAGAGGGGAAAGATGGCACTGGTGTGACTCCAGCAGCAATTCCCAGTACACTGGTGCTGCTGACACATTTCTGTGGGTGCCTTTGGGGTCACTCGGGGTTGTGAGTCTCTGCCTGGCTGTAATTAATGTCCGTATGCATATTCAAAGCAGAGTGTATGGCAGAGGGGAAAGATGGCACTGGTGTGACTCCAGCAGCAATTCCCAGTACACTGGTGCTGCTGACACATTTCTGTGGGTGCCTTTGGGGTCACTCGGGGTTGTGAGTCTCTGCCTGGCTGTAATTAATGTCCGTGTGCATATTCAAAGCAGAGTGTATGGCAGAGGGGAAAGATGGCACTGGTGTGACTCCAGCAGCAATCCCCAGTACACTGGTGCTGCTGACACATTTCTGTGGGTGCCTTTGGGGTCACTCGGGGTTGTGAGTCACTGCCTGGCTGTAATTAATGTCCGTGTGCATATTCAAAGCAGAGTGTATGGCAGAGGGGAAAGATGGCACTGGTGTGACTCCAGCAGCAATTCCCAGTACACTGGTGCTGCTGACACATTTCTGTGGGTGCCTTTGGCTGTCGGATTGTCAATCACCCCAACAGGGAAACCAGGATCGCCTGACGTTGTTAAACACAGCCAGGTGCTGCAGTTAAGTTTAATATTAAATGACACCTTCTGCTTAGTTCATAGGTTCATGTGTGGGTCGGTTCCTTCTTTTCTCCCATTACTCCAGTCACCTGAGGATAATCCCGAGTTTTACACAGCCCAGGCTTTTGGACAGTGTGGGTGCATGAGCTGAAGTGGGAAATGCAGGACTGTGGAGGTGCTTGAGATTTATTGGAGCTTGCAGCTTGTCCCAATGGACTTGGCTTAAAATTATATTTAAAAGCTAAAAAAGAGAAGGTTCTTCCCATTCCATGAACCACATGAGACTTGGGTTCGTTCCTGTTTCGCTTGAGGTAAAAAATTTCATTTACTTTGGATTTTTTCTTAGAAAAAAAAAACTAAAGGAAGAGCCTGCACTAAGCTATAGTGTAGTGGTGAGAGAGAGGAAAGATTTGGCTTCAAGTCTCTAATGTAATAACTTAAATCTGGGTTTGAGGTGATTTTCACTTTAATGATTAATGGTCACTTGGCTACTTTGGGTTGTAAATATTTTTCTTTTCATCTTCAAATTTCGTTTGATACCTAAGGGCTTAATTTAAAAATGTAGCAATATTCTGGTAGAAAAAGTTCTAGATTTAAGTAACTGCTGCTTTTATTTTTCCTTTTGACAAAAATAGCACATGAATTTGTGGGGGGGAAAAAACCTCCTAATGCGTATGATATCTCACTGGGGAAAATCAGGGCTGCAAGTCCCCACGCTGACTTCCAGTAGAAGGTATATCCAAGAAAGGAAAAACAGCACTTAAATTGCTTTGAAAAGTCAGTTTTCTCTATAGCAAAATTGTTAAGTGCATTTTGTTGTACAGAATCTATGAATATTTCGATTTTTCATGTTGATTTGGAATGCAAGTAGATACTGAGTTATCAGAATTTGCCAGTGGGCAAAAAAATCTGAATTTCAATCAATTTTGCTAAGTATCCAGCAAAGAAGGGTTTCTTAGAAGCTTTATTCAATAGTTTTCATTGTACACGTGCAAGGAAACGTGGTCTTGATGCTTAGAGATCATCAAGTAATTAGTTTGGGTTTTATCCCAGTGAAAACTTTAGAAGTCCAAAATGTTCCAGAGCATAGATTTGCTTTTTTAATGGAAAGAATAAACAGAAATTTTTAAAACAGCCAACTTTTTATTATGTTTTCCATGAGGGTCCCGATTCTTTGTGATGTAAATTAACCTTTTTTTTTTTCCTTTCAAAAAGAGAAAATCTCACTGAGAATCAGCTTCACAAATTCCCTTTTGCATGGTGCAGGTGGTGCTGCTCTTCCTGGGGCACAGCAGAGCAAATGTAAGAGCCCTGATGATTTTCTTGGATAGCTTCCTCAGAATATTAGCACTAGTAGTAGACAGGTTCCCTGTGTTGCCTCCCATTCTCCGGCAGTGGGTTTGCTTTGTGCCCAACTCTTGCAGCTGCTCCACATTTGAGGATATGTGGCTGTGAAAAGGGGCTGGATCCACCTGTGCTGGGATTGTCACGGAACAGCTGCACCACGGAATCCAGAGCTGCTCTTGCAGATCTTCTCCAGCTGGGCAATACTTGGGTATTTAAAGCAAAACCTTTCGCTCCCCCATTGGCTCTGTTTCTGCTCAGTACCCGAGTTTTATAGGAGTAAATCTTGGCTTTCTGTGCTTAAAACTCGGTGCTTTATCTCTGTGGGTTGTTGTGAAGAATTACGATGTTTTGGATAGGAAATGGAGATGGAGTTTGGGTGTCTGCAGTTACCAAGCCCTACGGTACGCCATGGTTTTTCTCCCTTTGTTGAGCTGCCAGGATCCAGTTCTGGAGAAAAATCCAGAGAGGATGTGCCAGGTGTGCAGTGAAGTGGGACAGTGAACAGCTTCCACAGAGAAATGCCACAAGTCCTAAAGAAACAAACCCACTTTCTCACCCAAGAAGAGGTGGCATTGTGAATGTTTTTCCCAGAGCAATGTTCCTTTTTTTTTCCCTGTTACTGGAACTTTCTCCATCCTGTCTCTAGAACGGTGATGGAAATGATGGCAGCACCTTCTTCCCACACGGTTGTGTGAGAGCTCTGAATTGTTACTCCTGGGAGATGAGGGAGGAGCATTAAACACAGCACCACTCACCCAGTTCTTCTAAACTGAGGACTTGCTGTGTAAATAAGTGTCTGGTTTCAAACTCTGATTTTTATCAGCCTAGAAAAATGTCCTTCTCTCCTCCATTCCCTGTCTTCCTATGAGACGTGTGTTTGTAGTTTATGTAGGCTGTGCAAGTAGACCACTGATTTTGTCACAGTGGTAGAACGTAAGTGATAAAAGGCATTTTCTGCATCATCTTTTTCTGGTCCCTTCCATGTTCACTCTATGCTGGGTGATGTTTTGGTGCCTCCACAATGCCTTCAAACCAGCACCTTCTTGACTGCTTTTATTGCTACTTGTCTGTCTCACAGCCTCTGATTTTTTTTTCCTTTACTTTTTCCTTTTTTTTCTTGAATTGTATTAGGGTCTTTTAAGCAGTTGCCACTTTTTTTAATATGCAGCTTTTAGCTGCATTAGAGGTAGTTGTGAAATCATTGCTTTTCACACTGTGTCCTATACACAATTACTGTATAGCACTTAAGTGCAACTATGTGAGTGCATTAGAAATGCCCAAAAGAAGCAATGATAAAAAGAGAGATGACACAATTGCTGCTTTGATAAAGCAGATTCACTATTAAAAATGCCTTAGCACCTCAGCCAGATTTATAGTGTGGTTTCCTACAACTCCCTCCTGGTGTTCTGCCAAGAGATTATCTTGAATCCTGACACCTCAAATCCTGTTGTTACTGCTCTGATTAGAGAACATCTTACACATGGTTGCTGAAATGGCTATTTTAGAAGACTGGTGCTAGTGTAGGGCATATTTGTCTTAAATAAAAAGTATTTAGAAAAATGCATGAACTGCTTCCCATATGGAATGAAAGATAAAGCAGCATGCATGGCTCTCCCTCTCCCTGGATGGGCAGGTGTAAAGCAGGAAGGATGTAAATGTAGATGAATTTGTTTACACACACATTCTGTTTTATCCTTCAGAAGGTAAAACATTGTCTGTGCTTTCCTAAATCCTTTTCCATGTGCATGTCTTTTTACATGTCCATGTTGATAGGTGCTTGGCTCACAGAAATCAGAAGGTGCTAGAAATGAGGGAAAGTTTTGTCTTGTTCGGAATATTCCAAACCAGTGTGGTCAGGAGCTAATCCCAGTGATGGGCTGCCTCCTCCCTCAAAGAGGAACTTGTCAGCAGAGTCATGCTTTCCCTGCCCTTTTCTCACTGATCAGGAATGTCCAGGTGCTTGTCAGCTTTTTCCATTACAGTTTGCTTCAGAAATCACTTGTGGGGGCTGCCAAGGACACCTGTGGAAACTCAGCACTCTGATTTAGGGGTTACAGTATTCTGCAAGAACAGCCTCAAACATTATAGGGAGCTATAGGTTTTGGGATAGCACCAGTTGGAATAAGCGTTGTACTCACTGAGGAGCTTGCAGGTAGGAGCACTTTTATAGAAGAGGGGATGTGTATGGGACTAAAACTGAATGGTTAAATGCCATTAGTCCATAGAAAATGGAAAAGAAAAATAAATCAGGGATTAGTTGCAGCTTTTTGCCATTCAGATGAAAAACCAGGTAGCGACATAGACCCAATAAGGCTTTCTTGGTTTAATTCTAACATTCAGTATAACTTAGCGGAAATTCCTCATTTTGGGGTTTTTAAAAATTTAATTAGATTAGTCATAAATTGTATATAAGCACTTTCATCAATACACATAGTCCTTTCCCAGGCAGTGAAGGATCAAAAATGAAAGTTGTCACTGAGAGGTGAAATTAGAGTATTTGTGTCATTGTTATCCTTTCACGTTTTGCCTTTTTTCATCCTTTATTACTCTTCAATCTTTAATCCTCTTCTCCTTAATTCACTCTTGAAGGCAGTGAGAATGGCTTATGAAAGGACAATGAAAGCATGAATGGAATAATTGTTGTCTTTTGGTTTCCAAGTCTCACCTGAGTGTTGCAGACGGGCTATGACCCATTTTGTGTAAGACCTGAGCGCCTCGGTGATTTGTTGGTTTGGCAGTGGTGTGTGAGGCTGTGCGGGTCAGCCCTGCCCTCCTGTGACCGCTTTTGTGCTCTGTTCTGCTTCCATGACATCCACTCACACCCCTGAAATTGTGTTTAAATGGATAGAATTCACTGAAAGAATATCAGTTCCCTTGATATCTTTCCTTGTAATTTCTCATAAGCTGAACTTACCTTTCTTACACCACCACATTTACCTCAGTGATGAAAAGACCATCAGAAAATTTCAAATGCCTGACAAATTATTTTTTTTCTCAAATAAATCATCCCTTAAATGTGCCATTCACTGTATCCAGCAGTCCCAGGACAAGGAAATGCAGACGCTGTTTGCCGGGACTATGGGACAAGGAAAGACTAAGCAGAAGTTGTGTTTATATGTGCCAGGGGAACAGGGAAGCAAATGATAAATTCTGTGTGTTGGCTGCAGGGCCAGGGAGATTGTAACCTGTCTGTTTCCAGAATTTGTGACCGGCATCTGAAGCTTGAGAGTGTCATTGGCAGTGGGTACCTGACAGTAAGTGGCTGAAAGCAGCCAGAAGACGATGAGGATTCCAGAGATTTTCTTTCACAGCATCAATCAAAGGCTTTTAAGGGATAAGGATTGTGAAGAGATGTGAAGTGAGATATGAAAGGGTACTAGTTGTAAAACCCACTAAATGATACTTATCAGCTATATTTGGGTTAGTCTGAGACCATTAGAGTTCCTTTTCTAAGGGAGAATCTCAGAAAAAAAAACTTTTGGTTTTTTATTCCTGTGTTCAAATACAATTTCTGTCACCATCTCGGAGACTGGTGGGAACGGTGCACTTGATTGTGCTAATGACAAGCCTCTGATGGATGTGTCTCCTTGAATTTGTGATGCCGTGTTGGCATGAAGGAGGGCTTAAGGCCAATTGAGTAATTTATGAGTGTAAAATCCATGCCACTGCAGTGCTGGTTCTGTCAACAGCTGCTCCCAGCAGTGCTGCTGTTTGGGTGCGATACAAACGGAATGACCCTGTCAGATGCATTCCTGCTCCTCCCCAAGGCAGTGCTGTATCCCACATTTCCTGAGGACACCAAGGGAGTGGAGCCCCAGACATTCCCAGGTACGTGTGGGTTGTGTAGCTGTAACACAAGCACACAACTGATGAATTCTTCCTTTCAGGACAGTATTTTCCAAGGGCACAGCTTGTCCTGTTGACCTTTGCTGAGAGCCAGAGTCGGGTCTCAGCACTTTGTCCTGCTGTCGGAAGTTGAGCTGCTCTGTTCTATTCATGCCTAAAGTCAAAGGTTTATGGAGCAGTTCAGTGTTCAAGTACCTGTGACTAGTTTGCAGTCTCACTTCATATCACCCTGCACCCAAGACAAGAATAAGTGCTTGACTCACAGCAGGATCTTGCCTCCTCTTTGGAACCATAGAGGATTTATTTTGTTGCTGCATTATCAAACATCATCAATAATTTTTGTCTCTCAACTGTTACCCCAATGATCATTTCTCTGTTTGGTGAATGGAACCTCTATCCCATTAGCGGGATATCTTTCCATTCCAATTTCTGGAATTCTCTTTCCTGGGATCATGTCACTGGTGCCAAATCCCCAAAGTCCAAACTAATGTCTCTCCTCTTTGAGCAGCAGCTACATGCAGCACAGGTCTGGGCATCAGATCTGGGAACATGATCAATTCCTCTTTTCTCTACTTCTGGAATAAAACAGCTTTTGCATGCTTGCACTTAAACTTGTTGCTGTTCTCAGACTTCAATTTGAATTTGTAAGTGGAAATGACAATTGCCATGCTTCTCATCAACAGGTCTCTGACCGCTTTAAGAAATGATTATAATATTATTTCCACTTTGCAGTAGCAAAAAGAGATGCAAAGCAAGATGATGAGGCTTTGCTTCATCTTACAAACCTACCCTGTGGAATCATGCCTGAGTGAGCTTGGGAAAACATGGAACAGGGGCCCAGAGCAGCTGTGAAATCTCCATCCTTGGATGTAGTCACAGCTCGCCTGGACCAGCCCCAGCAACCTGCTCTGCCTTTGGCTCATGGTTAGACCAGGCAAACTGCAACCAGTATCATGCTGTGCTTCCAATTCCAGAGACAGGAATGACTCGGGTTTCCAGAATTCCAGAGCTTTGTTTGGCCTCTACTATGTCATGCAAGGTAAATCGTGTATTTTCCGTGAGAGAGAGAGAAAACTTAAACTCTTTTTGGTGCATTTTATTTTGCTTGGAATGATATGGCAGAGTCACAATTTCAGCCAGCTCAGTGCCAGTCCGCTCCTTGGGAGTCAGGGCAGAGCTGGTGTGCTCAGAGAAGTCGGAGTGGAAGCAGTGTGAGCGCTGAGCCGAGCAGAAGAGCTCATTGAGGGGTCTCCACGCAGGCAGAGCAAACACCAACCACCTCCTGCATCTGTGAAATCCAATTGCATCACGTTTTATAGACACACAGCTGACATAATTGAGTAATTCTGTTTATACAGAAATCATTCCTGCAGCAGTTTGCTCAGCCAGGGATCTAATGTCACTGGTAACCATGGCACCATGCTCTTTGCATTTATCAGCCTCCTCACACTTCATTTTGTGCTGGCCTATAAAAATAAAAACAGAATCAGATCCATATCTTGGTCTCTGAAGGTTGAGGGGTTCGTGTAACAATTGGTTTTGCATCAAGGAGTGCTTGTGATGAAGGCAGAGGCTCCTTGGTGATCAGCCCAAGCGCTGCCCAGCACAGAAGCCCTGCTGTTCTTGCGTGCTCTTCCCTGGTATTTTGGGTGTCCTCAGGGCACAGAGCTCTGCCGGAAGCTTCGGGAGCTCCCACAGGCCCTGTGTATGTGCTGTACCATCTGGAAGGAAACATTGACTGCTCAGCGCCACCTCCAGGGACTAGTTTATTTTATCCAGCCATGGCTTTCTATAAAAGACACATAAATCCTCCTCCTAGGAGAATGTCCTGATCACTGGGTTAGCGAGTTTTACACGCATATGCTCTGCTCTTCATAGATTCTGAGGATGGTGTGTTTGGTTTTTGCAGGGTAGAGTGGAATTCTCAGCTCTGAGTCTCCCCTTCCCCCTTTTCAAACGCAGATGCCATTCAAACATTTTCCTTAGAGGTGAAAAAAAGGAGCTTCAACCTCTTAGATGGGTTAGGGAGTTGCAAAATCTTTCATGTCTTCATGTCAGCCTCATGGCAGATTTATCACAGAGCTGTCACATAACAAGGGAGGTGCTGGTGGCTGTGTTTGAAAGAAATGCTTAGTTCCAAAAAAGGGGAAAAAAAAGGTGTGAGGGAGGCTCTGACAGACCCAACTGTAACAGTGTGGAAGGGGAGACAGCTCTGCCCAGCCCCAAGGAATGTGCAAATTGCTGAATGGCAACAGCGGTTCCTGCACTTCCGGGAGTTTTCCTGTGTGGATGAGTTCCCTGCGCTGCTGGGCCTCGGGTGACACCCTGTGCATCACAGGGATCATCTCAGAGCCATCCTGGCACTGTGTAAATTCTCCTTGGCCTTTTTTGGGGGGTGCCCACGTGAGAGCTGTGGGCTTTGCTGTGCTGCCCACGCACCTGAAAGTAGGGTGTGGCATAAAAATGAGGGCAGCTTTACCTTTAATGAAAACAAGAAGGTTTTGGGTGGAAAAAGATAATTGGCTGTGAGCTATTACAGGTTCAGATGCAGGTTTTCCATTGTGTTTCTCAGTGAAGAGATTTAATGAAGATTAGTTGTTAATGTTGCTCTTCCTGTAGAGACATTCTCTCCTCTTGGTGAAGTGACATCCAAATTATGTTTGTCAGAAATATGAATTTTTTATAGGTGATTGATGAAGGCCTTTTTTAAGGCTGAAGCTCAATAGGTTTTTAGCTGAAAACTTCAGCAGCTTTCAAGTGAGCAGAGGCCAGGGGGTTTAGCAAGAAAGAAAGAAAATAGCAGAGGGAGCCCTTTGAGGACTTGCATTGAGACAAGAAGGTGTTCAGTTCTGCTTTCTGGTTTTTTCTGTTTTGAGCCAAGTTTATTTTGTACCTCAATACACGTCTACTTACATTTTTTAAGGAAACTGGATTGCTAGAGCAAAATGAAGCATAAAGCCACAGTCTAATGCTTACAAAATGCCTTGATTTTTGCTAAAGAGCAGCTGTTTTCTCTGAGCCTGTGTGCCTGCCACCAGCTGACAGAAATCAGATTTTCCCTGAGAATTTCCTTAATTAAGTTGAACATTTGACTTAACAAGAGAGAAATAACTATATTGGTGGATGATGTTAGGCTGAAAAATAGAGCTTTTAGTCCTTTAATAATAAAAACATTTCCTCAAGCTTTGCCTTAAAGTTGGTAAATAGAGATGAGTCGGAAAGCTCTGGAAGACAGACACTGGTGTGTAAAGGGACAGATTTTTGGAAGCCTTTTGCCATGCTATCCTGAATCCTGGAGTGCAGTGCATTTCCGATGGAATTACACACGTTGCTCCTCTATGAACACCAAGAGTCCTTCTGGTGATTACGGCCTTTCAGTGAATAAGAAGTGAATTAATACCGATTAAATTGCATTACAGAAATAGAACATTTTCACAGCATTGGAAGCTGCTTTGCCAACAGTGCTGTGCTGGGATCTGTTTCAAGCTACTTAGCATTAATCAATGGGAATTACTAAGTATAAACTTTTTTTTTAAAATTTTATTTAAGAGGATGGGTCTACCAGTCTTGCTGATGTTGAGCTATAACAAGATATGTATGAGCAATTTTGATGTTAATTATGTAACATCACATTCCTCCCTTGTTCTCTGTTCCCACACACACATTTTTTTTAAAAAGCGTTTTACCCACCTTTAAGCTAATGAGTTGTGGAATTCCACAGTGATTGATGCCTGTTTAGGCTCATAATTCAGCATGACTACCATGTGAGATCACTTGGTATGAGGCAAAGGAGAATTGTGCTTGCTCTTAGGTGGTACGAAGAATGCAGAAAGGTTCGTGTAACACTGGCCAGTGACAGTAATAAATAATTTTTGTATCTCTGTTTATATAGAACATTTTCTTGGCTTGCACTTTAAAACCTGGCTATCAAAAGTATTTATGTTATGACTCTACCTGAAGTCATATAACTGAGGTAACTTCATTTTTTTTTAGCATAACTAAGTCCTACAATAAGGAGTTACCACTAAAATATTTATTACTGTTACATTAAAAATGTTTTCTATATTTTACCCACTGCACGTTTTCACGAGAGACTGGAAATAAGAGGTTTTCTACAAAACTCCTGAAGTAGAAGAATATAGACATCAAACTGTGTTTCTTCTCTTTTAAATACCCTGTGTGTTAAGGACTGGGAATATTAGGAAGAACAACATACTTTCAGGATTAGCATGCAATACTAACAATTATATCCGCTGGAAACAGTCCCCGAGAACCTGGAAATAATCAGAAGGGAAGGATGAGCACGTAGATGGGGTGAGTGAGCTGTGCTGGCATGGGGACATTACTGTGCCCAGGAGGTTTCAGTCAGAGATGGAACTGTGCCCGTATTGGAAAGTCAGCATGAACCGGGCAGCGCAGTTGGGCACTTCCCTGCTCGTGTCAGCCCTGGCAGATCCCTTGGGAGCGGAAGTGTGGGGCTGGAGACTTTAGCTCCCAGTGCTCCCAATATCCACCGAGCCTGAGAAGTGTGAGGGAAGTTGTTCCACATCTGAGTCATGGATCAATAACCTCAGTTACACTTCGTGACACCAGCAGATGCTTCTTTAGCAGAGGTGGAAGGCTTGAATCAGGTTAAAACTCTAATATCATTAATATCTGACATTCCGCTGGCAAGCTATTCTACTATCCCAAACAGCAGGTAACTTCTGACCTTTGTTTTCCCCAAACTGTCACAAGTGAGAGGAATCCCATTTACTGCAGGACTTTGTAATCTGCTGGAGGCTGACACCCAAACACATCATTCAGGCTCATTCCTCACAGTCTTGTTCCCACATCACCGAGCTTTCATCACACAATGGCTGTGTCCATCAGTTTCTGTGCCTGCTCTACTCATCTTCGTGTTTTCCATCAGTTTTTTTGGAGCAAGAAAAATGAAACTTCACACAAAACCTCACAGTTCATTCAGATGACCTGAAGTCATCCAGGGTTTTCAAAAATAGCCTTAGGTTAAAATAAAAATGTTTTCTGCAGACTGTGGATTGGCAGCAAGAGCATTAAGCTGCAGGGAGAGAACTGGCAGGATGGAAAATTTCCCAAACTCTCGTGGTTCCCAGGACATTTTCAGACCGGCTTCACAAAACAAAAATTTCCAGGTGCTGTGGTTTGATGTGTTTGCTTGAGAGTGTGTGGGCAGCCTGAAGGTGACCTCTGGCATTGCCTGTCGGGGTACCCTTGGGGCTGTCCTTGTTCTCCCGGGAACTCCGGTGCTTTCCTTTCCTTCCCTGGCAGCACAGCAACACTGACGAGCACATTTGCATCGCGATTTGTGTGCAGGATTTCTGGTCTTTATTGCCCCAAGGAAACCCCATCACATTTTCCTTTAACTCTCTCCCTGGAAGGAAAAGCAGAACAGGGGTAGAACAGAGATGGATTTCTCCTTCCTTTTGCTCTGTTCAGTCTCTTGTCTGTAATTACTGTGTATCACCTCTTGCTATTTTGTAGCAACATATAGAAAGAAACCTTTTCCTTTTGATTAAATGCCAACAAATCCACAGGATGGCAGAGCACAAAAAGAGCAGCTGACAGTTCTTTTATATTCCTATACCGACACAAAAACAGGGCCATGAATCTTCATGAGAATGGCTGCAAGGTTTTCACAAGATAAATCGTTTGAGAACAGAACCAAACCCGTGCTACCAGGGCTTAATTAATTATATTAAAAATAATAATTTAATTATCAACGAAAAGTAATGAGTGGAACAGCCTACTGCCACCTGCCGTGTGAAATTAGTTTCGGGAAGGCTCAGGCATTCTGAAAAAAGCTGTTCAGGAGACTGAGTGTGGTATTTTCTGTGTGTCCTGAGCCCTCAGTGTTGCCCTGGTGCCCTGTAGCTGAATTGGAGGAAAGGACAGGAAGCTGCAGGGTTTGCAGTTCAGCACTGAACACTGTGAGTTAATGACTTACTCTGCACCGGTGCAAATCAAAGTGCAGATTTCTGGTAAAATTGGCATCAGACTTCAAAATGAAATTATTCCACTCAGATTTTTGATGTTTTCAAATGACTTCACCAACTCCTAAAGCCACCACTGTGTTTAGGGAAAGTTGTAGTTGCTATTTCTGTATGGATGTTACGGAGTGAAAAAGAAATCCCACAGGAGTTAGGAGCAAGTAGGAAAGGAAAGTCACTAAAAGGTGCAAGAAGAAAGCAAAAACGTTGCATAAAGAGCAAACGCCTGCGTTTGGGGTGGCACTGACCGTACAGGGCTCAGGCTTCCTGGATCCTTTCCTCATGGATTGCCTGTGTCCCATGGAAAAGATCCAGCGCTGCCGCCGCTAGAGGACACCCTCGCATTTAACATCTGGAGCTTGCCTTACATCATCCCCGCCAGAGTGAAACAGGTGCTCTTTGGGGAGCGCTGAGAGAGGTGTGTCCAAAACCGACTCAAAACACTCGAGCAGTATTTTAAAAAGTGGATTGGTACTTAAGGCTGAGGCTTGACAACATATTGGGGCCACAAATAAATGTAATCTTCCCTATCCTAATCCAAGTAGTTGGTAGGGGTTTTCTGTTGGTTTTTTAGGGGCTTGGGATTCCCCCCCCTCCTCCCTCAAAATATTAATCATTATCTAAAATATTTCTCTTTTTCTCATGGTTTACAAAATGAAGTTTTTTGGAAATAATTCTGTATCCAGTTATACTTGTTGTAAGGATAGTGAAGAAAATCCAGGGAGGTTTTCCAAATGCTGAGCGTTGGCCTGCTGCTGCAGCAGCTGGTCAGCTCCTGAGGAGTAGCAGAGCTGGGCATCACTAATTGCAAAGTCATCCTCTTTCTCCCTCCTCCCCTGGTGCTGAAGCAAGAGCAATTCCGAGTCAGTGCTAGCATTCCTGCAAAATAAAAATAGACTGAATGTTAACACATGCTTACAGGGAATTTGTGACTGGAGCCCAGCATTTGTCAGAAGGAAAATGTAAAGGTTTGTGGAGGGCACCAGCTGCCCATAAACATGATTGAATCAGATCCTACCTGTGGGGCAAAATAGGAGTTAAAGAGCAAGAAGAACTCTTGAGTTAGGAAAGGTGGGGATGCAGCAGAAGCCAGCTGAGGAAGACAAGTGCACAGCTGGGCAGGAAGGCCCTGGTGCCACAGGGAAGGGACATGGTGGGAATTGGCAGTGGGTCTGCAGCTCTCAAAGGCCAGAGCTATTAACAGATCATAGAGAGCCCGACACAAAGGTTAGCTGCAATACAGTAGGAATTGCCAAAGTGAGAAATTAAGTGCTCTGTGAAGGAGTTCAGAGGATAATTGGATGCTGTCGAGTGAACAAAGGGACTGGCAAATTATGTCTGTGTAAATATACAGCTTGATAAAATAACAGTTTATAAGGACAAACTCTCCAAATGTTTATTGCTGAGAAATGAAAATACTCCAGATAAATTTGTATGAGGTACCATATCAAAAATGATAGTGCTTATGGTCCTCTTTTGAGTAAGAAAAATATAATTACCTGGATGGACTATATGGCAGATTTCCAGTGGACTTCACTGGGATAGGGATCTTGCAGTACCTTTTTAAGGAAAAGAACAATGTTTATGGTTAATGAAATGACGTGTCTGAAACAAGCAACAGGTCTTGGGTCAGAGGTTGTCTTTGGAGAATAAATTCAGTTTTCTTCTTGATAGTTCAACACCCTCCACAGCCAGAAATGTGTCAGATATCTGCTGTTTGGGGTACTAGGATTAACTGGCCGCATCTGAAATCTCTGGCTCTTGGAACAATCCTGCTGGTATTCTCCTTATAGAAACACAGGGTGAAGCTGTCCAGGTAAAGTCTGAAAACCCCAACATTTTTCCTAGAATCTGAGCATCTTTCACTCTTTTTCCAGGAGTGTTGCATTGTGTCAGCGTCCAAAGTGCAGCACAGTGTTGTATTTCTTGTATGGATTGTCACGTTCCCAGATCCCTGAGTGACTGAGCTTTCTTCGGGTGAAAAATTGTGAAATGCACATTTTTGCAGACCAACTATCTGTCACTGAGAAAAGCCATGAATAATTCTGAGTGAGAAACAGACCTGAGGACTTTGCAGTCTGCTCACAAGCAGGAGAAGTTTTATTCTCTGCATAAATAATTGGCTGGGAATCAGCCGGTCCATTCCACTTGTTACCAAATCCTTCTCAAAAGAGGAGTTGGTAGGGAAACCATTCACAGGTATGCACCTTGGATAGAGTATTTGCATTGAAGTCCATGAAACAAAATATTATTATTTATTGAGCAGTGAACAAGAAAAAGATCAAAACAGAGCCTTTTGGTGAGAGACCATTAAGATGCACAGTTGTGCTATCAAAGCAGGGTGTTAACAGGGGAAGCTGAATGCAAGTACACCTCTGGTGGCACTGTTACTTCTTTGCACCATTCCAGAGGTATAAAGAAACTGCTGCTGGCAGGAATGCCTGGCACTGCTCTGCTGGCTGCTGTCCCACCACTCTGTCGAGGCTGTGGCATGCCCAGGAAGGAAAAGAGGGGAGCTTGGAATACTTTTGCACTACAGAAATTCATGGCTGGTGCCTCAGCTTTTTTCCAGCTTATAAACAGAGTGGAGACATTCCCTGGGGCTGCTCTACAGAAGTAGAAGGGAGAAGGAGAAAAGCGGCAGGATGTCATTTTTACCTTGTGTCCTGAATTTCACCAACTCTTTTAGTCTCAGGCGAACAAGAATCTCACGAGCCACAGAAGGGCTCAAACGTGTTTTGTCCCTAATGCAGAGGGGCTGGTCCTTTGCTGCTGCTCAGAGCCCTTGTAAACAGATGGGAATTTCTACCCTGGCCTCCACCAGCAACGTGCTCAAAGGGAAAATCATATGGATCCAGGGGGATGGGGCCAGGCTGTGGTCCTGCACCACAGGACAGCTTGGGAGCAAAACTGAACCAGGATTCTTTAAAATGTGATAAGGTGAAGGAGGCAATGTTGTGTGTATTAAACCCTTCAGTGAGTCCTGAACGTGAGAAAAACAGCAGTGAACTCCCCAGGAGTGCCCATGAGGAATATGGCTGTGGGACAGGGCTCAAACAGAGCACAGGAGATAGTACCAAAAATGAGGGACGTAGTATCACAGAGTGGGAAAGAGTTGGAATGGCTCTTAAAGATCACCCAGTCCCAACTGCCCCTGCCGTGGGCAGGGACACCTCCCACTAATCCAGGTTGCTCAAGGCCTTATCCAGCTGGTTTCACAGAGCCTGAATTCCTCCTTGGAAAAGCCCTTTTCCCTCTGCAGCTGGCCAGGCACACTCTCCTGGCAGAGGATGTCCAAGGGCACCAGTCTCCTGAGGCCGAAGTTCTTCGTGGCTCTGCAGCAGAGTTTAAGAAGCTGTGTTTTTGTTGCTATCAGAGATACAAGAGCCAGAAATATCCCAGCTTTGCTTTCGGGTGTCAGAGTGAGTTTGCGGAGATGACGGTGGGAGAAGTCACCTTTCCTTTTCAAGGCCAGACACAAAAATACTTTTGTCAGTTGTGTTACTTTTCAGAGAAAAAAAAAGGTTGTACTACAAAAGCCCCTCTGTCCGTGGTGGAAACTGGGGTAAGTTCTGTGCCTGCTGTGAAATGTCACAAGGTGACACCAGTTTGGGTGTGGCAGTGTCACTCTCAAGCACCTGACTCTGGTGAGATCACCCCATTTCCAAGTTTGGGCACTTCCCCTCTCCATGGCATATGGCAGAACTGAGGACAGTGGAAGCAGCACCAGGTCCCAATACAGGTTTCTTACGCTTGTGGCTACCTTATTTCAAACAATGAAGGCGTTTGGGTAGATATTTAACAAATATAAATGTTGGACTTCCATTTCTACTCTGAGGTGCAGTGCTTTGGCAGAGATGTGGTGCCACAAATACTTGAGTTTTGAGTCCATCTCTGATTTAATTGTTTTTTTCCGGGAGAAAACAAAGAAACCTGCTGAGTTCACCCTGTAGTAACTTTGTGGATGAGGATGAACCTGGCCCGCCTTTGCTCCTCACAACAGTGGTTCAGCCAAGCAGTTGGGACCCTGACAATGCAGTGCTCCCAGCCAGGTGTGTTTAAGGTTTTTTTTCCATTTTAAACCTGCATTTTGAGCAAATGACCGCAGGCTGATGGCTCTGGTTTTGCCTACCAAATTACACTCTAATAATCTTCATTTCTAAAAGAAAGGTACTGCTGCAGCACAGGAAGATGGGGCATCCCAGAACAAATCATAGTTGGTGCTCCATGCAGGTTTCTCTAACTGAAGATTCTCTACTGATCTAAACAAGAGATTAAAAAAAAAAAAAAAAAACCAAACAAAAAAGAAGAGGTTTTGTTTTACTAAGAAAGCAGGGAGTTAAAATGATTTATGCTTCCTGTTAGGTGCTCGGTGATAGGATCAGTTAAATAGGCTGCAGTATTTAATTATTTCAGAGAACCCATTCATTTGGGTCACGTGTATCAAAAGACATCCGAGAGATAAGAAAACAACGTACCACCGTCTTTAGGTCCTTTCCTCTGCAGTTGGACACAGCTCCTCTAGAGCTGCTGCCAGGGTCCGAGGCAACAACCCAATTTTCTGTCCTTGCTGGTGCCACTGCGCCAGGCTCTGCTTCCTGCAGGTGCCATCACCTGCCAGCACCCAGATGGGCAAGGGGAGAGTTCCTGGAGCTGGAAGCAGGAGCCGTTCTGTTGGATTTCCCGTGTGAGCAGAGCTTGTCAGGCAGCGCTGGCTGGAACAACAGGCCGTACCTGCATCTCCTGTTCTGATGGATGCAGACTGCCAAAGATTTCCAAAACATAAATAATTCAGCTCAATCCTTTCTAGGTGAGGGGGATGAATTGCTGAAGGCCCAGCTCCCTGAAGGAGGTTTAGGGTGTTAATCCAGCTCCACTTGGTCTCTCTGTGAAATTATGGCAAAAGTTGCTCCTCAGATGGCGTTATATTTGCATTTCTATTAATTATTTATTGTTCCTCTTCCTGCAAGGAACCATTACGTGGCAGACATCCTATATATTTTTATATTCCCATTTTCTTCCAGCTTACATGTACTATTGCCCGAAATAAACATGCTCAATTATGAAAAAAAATCTAATTTTCAAGCTTATGTGAACATTTTCTTTCCCAAGGTTTCATACAATTAGCATTTGTTTTTTTCCAAAATATGATAATTTCATTGAAAGTGAAGGAAAAGTAAAGAGAAGTAGGACAGATATTTACAAGCCAGTACAGAAACATGCTAGTAATAGTAATACTGTGCCCCTAGGATGCCTTTCCTCTGAGTACCTTAAAATGCAGGACATAAATTAATTATAAATGCACCTTCCATGGTCTCTCTGAAGTAGGTACTGCTAATTGAACTTCATAGGCAAAGTAACCACATGGCAAAGGTATGTATTTCAAAATCCGTCTTCCCTAATAAGCCCCTTAATGCATTTATTAGCTGTGTCAGCAAGCACGGTTTAAAACGAGAATTTTCAAGCGCAGTCTTGAGAGAGGGCCCGCTGCTGCCCCACTGGAGAGAGGGCAAGGCTTGTCTGACACTGTTCCCATCTTTCTGTGCTGCTCCATCCATTCTCTTTCCTGGAGGGGTGGCGCCTGTGGGCACTTTTAGAGTATTTTTTGTCACTGCCTTTGTTTGCCCAGCTCGGTTGCGGAGGAGAGGGAAGGTTTGGCTGTACCCCTGCACCCCAGAAGTAGCCTTCAGGATCAAAAAATGGGGATTGAAGACAGCTCCAGCAGGAATAAAAGCCAGGAGTTGACCCCGAGCTGTGATTACTGCAGATGGGTTAAAAAGGTAGAATGCTATAAAGAACAGAAAGAAAAGGGAGGCGGAGAGGGAGACCTAGAGCCAGGGTAGGTTTTGCATGGTTGGGTTGCTGATTAAACTCATCCTCAGTGGGGCAACTCCTGGAAACGAATGTGGCGAGCGAGAGCGTTCCGGCTGTGCCAAGTGCAGGAGCTTCAGGGGCTGACTTTCACTAAATGTCCACAATGACTACAAGCTGATGAAGTGCTCCTGGGTTTTCTGCATTTCCATTGGCTAATTCACATTGAAAAACAGGGGTTTGAGATTCGGTTGGGTTGCAACTTTTATTGCAAATTTAATTACAAATGTAAAGTAAGCTAGTATATCTCCCCGGTAATGAACTCCAAACCTGGCACTGTGTTGTCTTGATGGAATATTTCTTGCCCAGATTTATCCCATGTACTCATTAAACTGATCTAAGTGTTCTTTTAGAACCCATAGATTTTTTTACTGCCCTATTAAATCTAAATTAAACGCTTTTTGAGGCATTTATAGTATATTCGCTGCAGCAGGGAATATGCAAAAGAAATGCTGTAAAAGAAATCAGGATATATTCTCAAGAACTCTAAAATAAAGGCAGGGGAAAGCCAGTGCCGTGCTGGGCATCACTGCAGGTGTCCCTGGGCTTTGCTATTTGATTTTGGGGGTGCTGGTTAAAAAGCCTTGCTGAATTTGGATGGCAGCCATGAGCAGTTCTGTCTGTACAGGGTACTGACAAATAAAGTTCAGATGTGGCTCTTCAGGGCACGGGTGATCTCCCAAAGCCGCTCTTGGCGGGTCACTGGTGCCACTGGAGAAGCTGCAGAGCGGCTCTGTGCCTCTGTCCCTCACCGACTTGTGCTTCCCGTCCCTGTGGGAGTGCTCAGACACCGATGTTGCTCCGGCTGCCAAATCGGAGCTTCCCACAGGAAGTACCTGAGTTCAGGGGTGTTGTGGGAAATGCTGTGGGTAATAGAGTTTCTCACATGTCTGAGGCCTCTCTTCTGCATCTCCTCTGTAGGGCACGATCGTGTGGAAGGTGGGTAGAGGAGGACTTACCCCTTAAATTCCCAGTGCTGCTGTCACTCTGTCCCTGGGGTTTGGTGCTGTAAGACCTCAGTGATGAGGTGAGAAAATGCAGTCAGTTCACTGAAATGCCAAGTGCACAGACATTGCTTTCCACAGGGATCCCGTGGAGGGAGAGAAACGCTGCTGTTCCTCTTCACCCACGCTGTTATTACCAGGTGATTTTGAAAGGTTCTCCTACAATGAGTTTAGGATGTTAGGATTTAGGATGATAGCTGTGGCATGGCTGCCTCTCGATCCAGGTGCATTCAGGATGGAGGCAGAGGAAGTTTGCACTGCCGTAGATGCTTTTTCAGTGTCCTGCAGACTTGATCCTGCTCAGAAACTCTCCCCACAGGAGAACTGTGGACAAATCCTGTCCCTAAAAAATCACCCTGAGACGGACCATTGACGTCAGCGGGGGTAGGATATCACAGGTGACGTTCTTGGCCTTTTGGCCTCTCTGCCATAATTGCCTGAGTTGTTAAAAAAAAGAAAATATAAAAAGGAACAGCAGCAGCACAGAATGTCACAACCTGCTCATTTTATTGGCACCGATGCTGAATTGGTCCTCGGACTATTCGCTTTTACAACACACAGCAAATACCTTTCCCCCGCCCTTGCCATTTCAGTGCTGATGTTTCATTTTAAACCCACTTTTTTTTTTTCCTGAGTGGATGTACAGTTCTCCCTAACAATGGCGTCAGGGTTACTATGGCTACAGCTTTTCATTGTTGGGGTCTAGCTTGTGGAAAAGAGAAAAATGACTCCCAAAGTCACTGATAAATGTTATTAGGAAAACCAGGCAGCAATGGATTAGCTCCCTCACGTGTCTTAGAGCACTGTCTGAAATGGATCTGTATTCCCTTAGTCACATGCCTTTTGTTCCGCCATCAATACCTAGCTTGCTTCCCACCACCAGGAGTCAGAAATGTGTGGTGTATGGGAGATTTCTCTTGACTTGGAGCAGAACTCAGGCTGTTGCTGCCATTGTGATTAATGTCTTGAGTTCTTCCACACCTTTTTGCCCTTTGCCTGTCTCTCTTCTGGGTAAAAGGAAGATTAAGGCACAGGGAATTCAGTATCTTTGAGCTGGTTGTTATTTTCTAAGAAGTTAAAAAGATACACTGAATTCCTGAAACCAGAGTATGAGGATTAGGGTTTGTGGGATGTTTTTAGGTATTTAATATTTTTCTGTAAATTAAGGTATTGGGGGGCGGGGCGGGGGGGGAAGCACAAAACCTCTGAGTGAGCACATCTATATCTCACTAATTTCCAGTGATAAAATGTTTCTTGTGCCTTCAAGATATTTGAAAAATTAGCTGGAATTCCTTCTGAAAATTCAGAGCATGAGGTTACATTCATAGATTTTAGCTTGAGTTATATATTCTTATTTTGTTGCATAAGCGTGGAGGGAGGTTCTTGTGCAAATTTTGGTGATTTAGTGTTTGAGAAGAACGTGCCAGCCAATAAACCGGGGATGCTGGGATGTGAAGGCAACCCCAGCAAAGGGGCCTAAAGTTCAAACAGTGTGTTGTTCACAGCTGATTTTCTGCGGGGTTGGCCAAGGTCTCACAGTACTCATGAATTATTCACTCCATAATAAATTACACCATCTGAACAAGGAAAATAGGATCATTTGGAAAAGAGGGTATTACTTCTACCATCCTAATTCACAATGTCTGTAATTTTATACTTTGGAGGGAATTTTCAATATTTAATAGAGGAATCTTTCTAGTTATTCAAGAGCTTAAATCGCTTGTGAAGTCCTGGCCTCTTAATACTCAGATATTAACAGGTTGATTTTTTTAAAAAGGAAAAATATATTTATTGGCATCTCAGAAACAATTTAAATGATATTAGAAATGATTTACTATTCAGAAAATGTTTCAGCGTTTAAAGATGTTCCTTGTGATTTTTAATGTGATGCCCTGAGGAGAAATATGTGATGAGATCATTATGATAGCAGCACACTGAACCCAGGACATTCCTTCCAATTCTGCATTGCAGTGTTTGAGCACAGAAGAAATTGTTAATTCTCTCAGAAAGAAAAATCAACAGTGAGCGATCTATGGAATGCCTGGCAGGTTGTGCTCCATGTTGGATGGGATGTGGAATCTTTCACAGGTGATCCAGAGGCACATTTCCCCCTAAAATATAGGGGCTGAAACCGCCTCACCCAGCTGGATGGACAGCAGATTAACTGAAGGTCTACTCACGTTCAGGTGCTGAAAACAAGTAGGATTATTCTTGAACAGCATTTGAGAATAGCCCTGGATGGCTTTTAACTTTACCTCCAGTCAACTTTCAGAAGGAATAATAGTATTTTGTAAAATATTTTGTAGGGCACAAGAGGAGAACAAGGACTGTTACTTGGTTAATGTTTGATAGTTTTATGCAGTGTACAGGTTCTTCCCCGTGGGTTCCTTGGCTGTGCTTGGGAAATTTAATGGTGTTCAGTTTGTGTGGCTTTTCTCAGAAGATATTTTTTCTTAGAGGTCAGAGTTAAGTCATCACTCTGGAGGATGCTCTTTGAGCAAAACCTGCTCTGTTCATCCATGCACCGTAGGCTGAGTTTTAAGGCAGGGACTGAGTGAGGAAGTGCAATTTTGGGGAAGAAATTGTGTATGATGTGGAGGTAATGACTGCTCTTATTTCTTTGGCTACTGCAGGGGCTGGACAATGAATCTGTGCTAATACCATGCTACTGGTGACCTGGCACAAGAGGCAGGTTCCAAAAGTCTTTTTTTTTTGGTACATTCTAATCACCTTTGCTTGTACAATTTATCACAAATGTGATTTCAGTGATCATTATTTAGATGTGGCAGCTTTGCAAAGCTTGTCGCCCAGCCCCATCAATTTAGAATAAGTATTAAAAGGAAAAAACCTTAGTTTTTTTCTTAGAATTCAGACTAGTTTTGCAGGGAAGTTTTAGGATATATCTGATGTGGTAGTGACAGGAATTTCCACTGAAGAGTGAATGGGTAGAATTGTACCATAGTGCAGCTGAGAGCTGTATTTGGTGCTGGAGCACTTGTACGTGGATTCCTGGATACCTTAAAAACCTGCCTGTTGAATACACCTCATTCTGTGAAAGAAACTGGAGTATTTCCCCCTTAGGAAAACTTCTGGGTTGCAGCCTGGATAACAGCCTTGAATGTCTTGTTGTTCAGTCAGTTGAGAAGAGGATGCTGGTGACCACTTTGTGTCTCTATGTTGAGAGGAGTTTGAAGTCTGTGCTGTATCATGTTGGGGATGTTTACCTGAGTGATAAAAGTATATCTGTGATGTGAGAAATTCTGGGGTGCACGGCTCTGTAGAGGAAAGATGTCTTGATGAAATATGTCCGTCAAAGCAAGATCACTCACAGGCAAGAAACTTTCTATGTATACAGTTATGTGTCCATATTACTTCAAAAATTAATGCGTAACATTCTTGGGGAAATAGCACAGGCAAGTGGCTAATGAATTGTCAAACATAAGGAAAATGCCAAACATGAAAGATAGTGTTAGATGATCAGCAGCTGCAAACATGAAATTTTAATGACTGAGAAAGGCAACCACCTCTGCTTTGATTAATAAAGCATTGCATTCAAAGTTATCTTCTATCTGGCGTGTGTAATAATATCAGAAGGGAAAAGCACAATTATTTTGCTTGCAGTAGGTTTATCATGTTTGTACATTAGTTGAGTCATGCAAGAGTGTGTTTGCTCGGTAAAAGGAAAGGGAAGGCATCTGTTCAGATAGAAACACTCTGATGTGTGCACGGGAGACATATTTTCCACTTGTCTTTCATTCCTTGAGTTTCTGGTGAAGGAATGTGTTACAAATGGAGAAAGCAAGCTCCTAGTCCTCCTTGCACATTGGCCAAGCTTCCTGAAGAGGGTTGGGAGACGACCTGTGGGGCAGGTCTCAGTGCAAGGTCTAACTCTCCGTAGGGTCACAGAGCATCCAAGTGCAGCTTCTCTAAACCCTGCTCTGACACTTTCATTTCAAAAGAAAATGCTGGAGTGTGTGAGGGTCCTGACGTGTGTGAGGAGCCTGTCTCTCACACTGGGCTTGCTCAGAGGCCAAGGTGAAGGAAGGCCTGATTTCTGAATCCTGGCGTGCTCTTCCTGAAGCCAGTTGTGACTGCTGGGGCCCTTCTGGAACACTCAAACCCAGAAGGGGAAGTGCTTGCCCAGGGGCTGCCCTGTGTCAGAAACAGGCACTGGTCCGTGGCTCTGCTTCCCCTGCTGAGGCAGTGATGCCTGTGGTCGCATGTTCTCACCTCAAGCAGCTCTCAAACAGCTCCCTGTCTGTGCTCGACTGACTGCACAGGCGAGGATTGCGTTGCACCTGATGCTGTTGTAATAAATGCTGTGACCATTTCAATATTATGATGTATTATTTGCATAACCAGACTGATACAGCTATCAACAAAGAGAACTAGTTATTCAATTCACTATTGCTCGGGTGTCAGGTGTTGCATGAGAAATGTATAAAGCAGGCTGACAGGAAGAAACAGGAGCATTTAATCTCTTATATATACTTCTAGAAGTAAGCATGCATTTTAGTTGCTTTGCTGAAGCTATTCAGTGTGGTTGTTGCAGTTCCTAGGTTTTCGTTGCTTTTTCTTCCAGCTTTCTGCTCCTCCCCAGACGCAGTTCTGCAGCGGGAGAGTCGGTGGGATGTGGTGAGAGCACACACAAACTGACAGGGTCAGGGGCCCCTCGGAAAGGAGCAGTCTCCACCTTGGTTTTAACGTGTTATTTGTCTTCGTTGCCAAAAACCAGCCACGACTCATTTCTTCCAAATCTTCTCTCTTGAGAGTGCTTTGCTGACTTGGGCACTTGTCTTCTTTCTTCTGTTCTTCTCTCCTGACACTTCCACTTGCCACCTTCTGCTTTGAAATCTGTGCTTCTCTGTCAGTCGGGAGCTCTGGACAGGGGACAGAAATTCAGCTTTACTGCATGTGGGAGTTCCAAGCTTGGTGTCTTGAGGAAGGAGGGCCTGCACAACAGATTTTTCTGTGTCTTGGTGCTTTTACCCCTCACCTTCTCTGTGGACGTTTTGGGCTGATGGGTGTTTTAAACCAGATGACACAGGGAGGTTAAATATTCAGAATTAAAAACCCCTAATTTGGGGGGTTTCCTTTTCCTCGGAACTGACATCTCAGCCTGAATTTGGAGATTTATGAATCCTAACCACGGAAACTCCCAGTGTCTCTCTCAATCTATTTTTTTTTCCCTGTGGCACTCCTGGACTCTCATCTCTTCATCTCCTATTCATTTAACTGTACTCCACGCTCGCAACTGCTCAATTAACCACTCCAACAGTGCAGTGCAGCTGTAATGGGATTAGAGAGCAGCAGAGGGATGAATGGAGACCACGTGTATTTCCTCTGGGCATTTCAAGTCTTCGGAAGCAGCAGAGGCTGGTACTGTGGGGTATGAAACTGCAGAGCTACGTGGTCAAGGATTCACTTGTAGGGTTGTGGGGACGGATCCTCGGGTAGTACAGGTGTCCCAGCTCCACGTTCACTGAACTCCTCTGTGGTAGGGAAATTCCAAAGAGGAATGGGTTCTGCTCTCTGTCATTGCCTGGAAAATGCTTCCTTTGTGCTTAAATTTTGTGCCTAATAAATCTAATTAAGTAGGATAAATTCTCATGATTTTATAGGTTGTTTTTTTTTTAAGGAGTTGAATACTTTGAGGGGTTTTTTTGCCTAACGCCTCTCAGCTGTTGATAGAAAATTCTTGTGCACACAATTTTTTAAGGCATCTTGCAAAGGAACTCCCGAACAATTTTGCTGTGATAGGATTATAACAGTGGATTGTACTCTCTTTTGGATACTTTTCAGGAGGTTATACATGTAGCTAATGGGCATTACTTAGTAAAGAAAATTATTGCTAACTGCAAAGCTAAAGAAAAGGCAAAAGGAAGCCACCGAGCAATTCCATTGTATCTTGGAAATAACTCTTGGGATTTAAAAATGTCAAAATAATTTCACAACTCCAATGGAGCACAAAGAATTCAGAGTATTCTTTGAGATGATAAAACAACCATTGTAATTCCTGCAATTTAACCCTAGGATATATTAATACTAAAGTGCTGAAATGTATGAATTTGTTAACAAAAGTCAAATAACAACAATGGTGTCAGGAATATCAGTTTATCATTTACACTGGAGAGACACCAGGATGCCTGGCAGCTGGAGCCAAAATCAAGCAGAGGACAAAGTAGAAGAAACAACTGATCAAAGGGCCGTGAATAATTGATATTAACTCAAAAGTCAGCTCGACACAGCATCAGACAGGGACGTAAAGCCCCCCTTGGCAGAGCCCTCCTGGGCACTGTGTGCAAGAGGCCTCAGCAGTCAGCTTCCTGCAGGGCTGTTTCTCCGCCCCAGGGAGACTGTGGCCTCTTTAACAATTTGCATTCCATCACTGCAGTTGAATTAGGTGCTTTTCGTAATGGCACATGGCAAATGTGCTTCGTGTCTTGCTTCCCAAAGGGAAAAGTGTCAAACATTGAACACTTCCACGTGTATTTCCCTAAGCTTCAAACCTCCCCTGCAATCTCCGGGGTACGGCGAGAGAGAGCACAAACTCCTTATGGTCATTCTCTCTGCATCTGCCTCCTCTACCTCATCCTATTTTTCATTCTTCTTAATGAAAACAGGGCATTATCAGCAGCACAGGTGCAGCTCTTCTGACTGCAGAGGGAGTGGAAATAAGACTCAGGTCTTATATTCTTATATAAGATGTGATGGAGTGGCATTAGGCTCGCCTGTAGGCAGATGGAAGATAGGGTTTGGATTAGTGGATGATATCAAGGATAATGAACGATGGCGTCTTCTGAGGTCTGAGATTCCAGATCCCAGCACTAAGCTCAGTACAGGGCCTAACGATAAGCAAATTGCTAAAATGAGAAGCAGGACTGTGCACAGAAGAGAGATGGTGTAGTTTAGCCCCAGGGAACAAGAGCTGAATAAATGAATGGACAACAGAAATTCTGTTTACCTTGCCTTACTTAAAGAAACTTCTTACTCAGCTCACAGAGTTGGGCTTGCACCATGCAGATACATTTTTTGCATTTGGAAATAGAAAATGCACATCTGAAGTTCTGAGTTTTTCAAACTTTTGCCAAAGGAGAGGAAAATCGTATCTTCTTTTATTTATGTTTGGTTTTTCCTTTTTTCTCTCAGGCTCTAGTCAGAAAGTGCCCTTTTACCTGCATATTCTTGTGAAGTTCAGTTTGCAAAGGCGTGAATACCTTCAGTGAGGTCTTTGGGTCAGTACTCACCTAAGCACTGCTCTGGGCTTCTGGCTGAACCCAGCACTAGAGAACCAGGGGTCTCTTGCTCACCTTTCCTGACTTCTCAGAACTTGAGAGGGCACTGGGTTCACCTTCTGCTGGTTTTAAAAGCATCTCCTCGAGTGCCAAAGGCGAATCTCTTTCATGTAATTCCTGTGATTCTTCTGCCCAGACGGCAGCAGAACAAAGAGCATATGGCTGCAAAGCACCAGAAATCTGGGAACTCCTGCAGCCTTGTGCTTGTTGCTCTGTTCCGTGTTTTCTGGCCTGAAGTCCCAATTTTACTGAGAGCACACAGCCCAACAGGCATTAATCCCAGAATCCCACGTAGGCAAGTGAAATATTTAAATGTGTTTAAGCTTGGCTGGAGATGCCTTCCCTAACTGAAGCTGTAAAAAACCCACCAAACACCACTCACCTCCACTCCCAGTGCTTAACTTTCAGGATAACTTGCCTGGGCAAATAAATAGTGGGAATGCTCCTGCTTTGTTCCAGAGCTGACTTCCTAAGCAGCAGAGCTGGGCGAAATGACATTTAATGGAAAGGACTGTGCCCCAGCCCTTCTCCTGGTGGATTTATCCAAGTCTGTATTTGCCTCACTCATGCTATGAGACCTGGGAGAAGCTGGACTGGGTGTTTCATCATTTTCTTAGTGTGAAACAATCAGGTTTTTACCAGAGTTAACAAAAAGCTAACAAAAGCCAACACTAATTGCTTTTTCAGATTTTTGGGGACCCTTATAGTAACATTTCAGCCATTAAAAGGTGAAACAAGAGAAATATTTATCTTACACGAGGCAATTATTAGACACAACCGAAACAGGCATTTGAAATGAAGCTCTGTCAGCGTGGCCAGGTAAGCAGAACATACCCTATAAGGTGCTGGTCCGTTTGTTATGTTGGTTTTAATTTAGCAGCCAGACTGACTATTCCCACTCACTCCTGGTTCTGCACCGGCTGCTGCTCTGCCCTGATTCATTATTCAGAACATCATTAATGCTGTTTGGGGGAATTGACCTCGGAAGGGCTCACCCTTCTCAAAGCCAGCTTGTTTTGGGTATGTCTTTCGAATGGCATCTCAATTATCCTTTGGCCTCAAACACCCAGGTGGAGGCTTTTGTGGGAATGTGGAGTGGTGGTGTTTGCCCAGGTAACAGATGGCTGTAAAATTGTCTGGGTAAAGATATTTGCCACCAGGGAAAAGAGCAGGAGCTGGGACATGGCCTGACACATGGATTAGCACTGTGCTGGCAGGTGCTGCCCGGATGGCAAGGGCTGAGGTGCCAAGTCCAGGATTCCTGCTTGTTGTGATCCTTCCCATTCCACTTCTTTTCCTGCTCCTTCAGTCACTGAAAGCCCTGGAAACAAATCAGAATGTCTTTCCTTAGTAACAACAGAAAAAGAGGAATTTTCACTGAGGGACATTAAAAGAACAAAAGTATTGAAAGTTTTTCTTCTTACGGGCTCACAGATTAATTTTGATTCCTTTAAAAGTCTTAGTTCATTTGGCCACGCTTGAAGAAGCAACTCTTTGGTGTCTCCTTTTCTTGGTGGTGGTGAAATATCTCCAACACCCCTTTTCCTGCTTTTCTCTGAAGAGAAGCAGTGCTGCACAGAAGTTTTGTCTAATGGTTGCCTTCCTTTTCTCACCTGTTTGGCAAAGGGATTACTTTACATTTTACAGCAGCAGCTGCAGATGTTGCTAGATAGAGATTGTTCTTATTCTTTGGGTCTGCCTGGCCTGAACCTTGCACAGAACATCAAATATTCTGCTGAGCATCGAATATTCATCCTTTTATTTCTCTGGAGACAGTCAGCTTCGTGATAGCATTCAAATTTGTCGTCAGCAGGACAACAGATGTCTTGGGTGCTTGTAGATGTTTTGCAATTGGCAAATAGGGCAGTGAATTCTGGGGGGGTTTATTTTCTTGTTTCCCTATCTGTAATACTGCCTTTTTACCAAATCCCAAATAGGAAATGATTGTGAAGGAAACAGCAACTACCTTAATATCTTCCTTTTCCTTAGAAATGGGAATTCGTGATATATCCAGTTTCTTCTTAGCAGGCTGTTGTTTCTCAAGGCACTATGGATGCAATCTAAAACCCAAGGAGACAAAATCCACTCCTGTGATGGTCTTTGGCATAAAATTCAGCCCAGGAGTCCCAGATCTTTTCTTTTCCTTTCTCCATCTGTTGCTTTGTCGAGTGCCTTGTAGAAACTCAGCGGCCCAGTGTGAGGAACTCGCACGTCGTAAGAAATTGGGGGCAGGAGCTCCCCTGCTTCCCTGGGTGCAATAAAGCCAGTGTTTTGAAAAGAAAATTCTTTCTGTGGAATTCTTCCAAGGCCAATTCTCTGTACTTACTTATTTTCCCCATTTCACATGTACTTGTACAGATGACATTTTGCGTGCTACATTAAATCACTTCAGGTTTTGGAAGGGCAATTCTGGCAACGTGCTCCGTGTAGCATGAGATGGAAAAGGGTCGGATCGAGGGAGGGAGAGCACAAATGGAGAGGCAGCATTCCATCGTGCTGGATTCCCCCAGTGAGAGGAACTGTCCCAGGCACTGCTGTTAAAAGCAGTCAGGCAAAAAACAGGAGTGGGAATCAAAGATCAAAAATCCGAGCCAAAGTGCAACATCGAAAGCCTGCAAGTCCAGCTGAGCTGTGCACAGCCATCATCCTGTGTCTATTCTCATCTAACCAGAGGACAAAAAGTGAATTTCAAAATATTTATTCCATCAGTGACTATCAAACTGAAGAGTTTGACAGCAGGGTGTTTCTAAATGCAAAACAACAGGCAGGAGTATCTTTCAAACAGCTTTGCCAGAATTCCCATTAAATATCAATTAGATCTACTTTTTATTAATCAGAAATGACCTGCAA
>VYZQ01005851.1:145855-158626 GCA_013400655.1 Mystacornis crossleyi | reverse complement strand
TGGGGAAGTCTGACTGCTGTGTGGGCACCAGCCTCAGTGCAGCCAGGGAAAAGGCATCCTGGAACGATAGATGAAGCAGCAAAGCAAAAGCTGGTGTACATCAACCTGGGAATTGATATGGGCTCTGAAAACCTCTCTACAACCCCTTGTAGAGGGGAGAGTAAATGGTTACTCTCCAGGTGACTGTTTCTGTGGGCAGGACATTTTCTCTGCAGGGCAGTTGTAGTCCAGTCAAGTGGAGGAACTGGTTTTCTGTGCTGTTACATTTCCAAGGCATAACGAGTGAAGGGTAGTGCAGTTTGGGGAGGAAACTCTGTCCTCTGTTCTTTGCAGATACACATAACTTAGAGCAGTAAGTGCCAGAGGACGTTTCTTGGCTGTATTTGTTGCTACCGCTGCCAGAGCTTATTGAGCAGTAAGTAGCGGAGTCATGGAATCCCAGAACAGTTTGAGTGGGAAGGGACCTTGAAGATAATTCAGTTCCAGCCTGGCCTTGGACACTTCCAGGGATGGGGCAGCCTCAGCTTCTCTGGGCAACCTGTGCCAGGGCCTCAGCACCCTCACAGAGAATTTTTCCTAAATTCTTGTCTAAACCTGCTCTTTCAATTTGAACCTATTCTTCCTTGCGCTGTCACTCGAGCTCTTGTAAATATCTTGCCCCATCTTTGCTGTAAGTTCCTTTCAGGTACTTGAAGGGGCAGTTAGACCACCCCAAAGCTTCTCTTCTCCAGGCAGAACAGTCCCAATTCCCTCAGCCTTTCCTCACAGCAGAGGTGCTCCATCCCTCTGATCAGCTTGGTGGTCTCTTCTGAGTTCGCCCCGACAGCTCCATGTCCCTGTAGGAAACAGGGCTCAGAGGTCAGTGTTGCTGGGAACATCTCTATTTCCCTAATTTCCAGGAGATGTGCTTGGCTGCCCGGGATAATTATGGCAGTCAGCTGTGGAAGGTGGCAGGAATCACCCCAAAGCACAGTGTGCCCATTTAGCATTCAGGCCAGCACTCCTTGTTAGTGCCAGAAGGATTGTACCTGGACTACAGCGTATTAGAGCCCATTTGCATGGAAAGTGAAACCACTGAATTTTTATCAGTGCCTCATTAAGTCAAATGTTCTGTAAAACTCACTTTTATTGATTGAGTTTAAGGCATTACAGTTGGGAATTTTGCTGAGGCAGGTGAGGCTTTCACTTAGCAATGGAGGGATGATCAGCAAAGAAAGGAAAAATTAGGAAAGCGAAGAAATGAAGTTACAGTAGAAAAGGAAAATATATTTAAATCTGTTAAAGACATACATAAAGATGTCTCTAAGATTGAAATCATAGGTTTCTCTCTTGTGTGACTTTTGGCTGGTCATAACAGGCAGTCATTAAATGACTACAGAGTCTTCACTGATTCTGCATGTGCTTAGAGACAGGATTTGAGCCTGTCTTGGTTTCCAAAGATAGTATAATGAGGTTTCAGTTGACAGATTTACAATGTTCATGTAAATTTAGTTTGCGTATTAAAAAAAAAAAAAAGTTGTGTTAGTGATGATCTGGACAGTGCCAAACTACAGACCTTTGAACCCTCTCTGTCCCCGTGGAACCAGGCCGTGTTCAGGTCTGCCCCATCCCAAATTCTGTTCCACTTTCCTGCCTCCCACAGCCGTACAAGCGTGTGCAGCCACATTCCTGTTAGAGCTGGGATTGCACCGACCCTCCTGTGAGCTGCCAACAAATTGTTTCAGTATCCACAGGGAACCAGAACAATTTTTGTGGCAACAAAGTGTAACCTGGCTGAGTTAGAGGATTAATGGGGATGTTCCCTGTCCTTTCACATGTCCGTTTTGGACTCTGCCCTTCGAAAAGGGGAAAAGCTGGATGGGTTTCTACCTCACAGAACTCATGGAAGGATAACCCATGGACACAAGGGTGGCATGAAAGCAAGAAATGGAATTCCATTCAGCATCTGAATAGCTTTCCCTGAGCATCTGACATGGATACTGAAAAAATGTGTGTTATCCCAGCCCCCTTTCTCTGCCAGACCTGTGGTTAAGGGGGCTTTTTCCAAACAGTGCTGGAACTCCTTTTTGTCTTGGTTGAAACTTAGGCTTAGACCATAACAATACAAAGCTGTTTCAATTCCAAGCACCGTTCAGTGGAAAGAGAAATTTTTAAAATGTAGTTAATTGGTGTAATGTTCTCATCAAATAATTAGGGTAAATGTGCAATCCAATTTCTGCTGTTCCACAGCTTACTCCTCATGTACAGCAAGGTGTTTATATGTAACGATGTTATTAAGTTGTTGTGCACACCAGGTGGAAATTGAAGAGTGTTCACATGCACTAAGAGTGTCCTAAATGCATCTACATTTAAAAGTTTAATAGATTGACTGCTTTTGGTTAAAATGCCTAAACACGAGTCATTAAAATATTGTAAATTAGTAACTGGCACTGCAGGTGACAACGCTCCGTTCCCATACCGCATTCACAGCAATCCATCATCACTTGGGTATGATTTCCTTGTCTGCAGTTAATCAGAAATCAGCTCCCGCCATTCTGGTTAAGTTAACCAGGGTGTTTTAGTTGATATATTCAGGGCCATGTTTCTTTATGTAGCAAATATTGCCACTTCCCCATCTGCCCACTTGGGCAGCCAGGGAGGATGAGGGTGAAACACCTCTCAGGGGCTCTTACTGGTACCAGATTATTTGAAAATAAAAATAAAAGATAAATGGGGCATGACACAAAATATTTAAAAGATCTGTTGAACAGCCAAAAATGTTAGGAATCCAGATTTTTTTTCTGCAATAGTATCTATTTACCTATTTGTATAAAGCATGCATTTCCATATTAGTGGAGCCCTTTAAATTAGGCAGGTTTTTTTTTCTCATTGACTTTTCTCTTTCAGTGTGATAAACATTTATTTCATGAACCTAATTTTCTCTGAAGTTAGTGGCAAATACTTCTGCACAGAAACATATGCAGAAACCATTAGTCGGAAGAACTAAAGAGCCATTAGTTAAAGTACGTAGAACTGCACTAATAAATAGATACCAGATCAATCTTTCGTGTGAACCACAAGAACACTCATAGTGTAGGCTCCGTTTCAAAATTAATGGGTTTTTCATTGCTTTGTAAAAAAGCAATTAATGACCTGACTTTGATCAGTTTTCTATAGACATAAAATGCACTGGCACTGAATTGGAGAGGAGTAAAAGCAGAACTTTCGTTGGCAAGCTCCAAATTCTCAAAGGATGAAAAATGAGCCAAATGTGAAATCATGGCCACTCTGAATTTAATGGCAAGACTGACTTTGCATTGAGGGGAGCATTGTTTAACAGCTTTGCAGTGTTGGCAAACACGTCATTCCATAAAGCCCTGCTATGAAGATTACATGACAACCTGTTTTAATGAAATCCAACACAGAAAAATTCGATTTGTGTGTATGCAGGGAGAAATTATTGGTTTGCAATATCCATCCTCTTGAAGTCTCCTTGGACAGAGCCATTCACATTTTAGCCCTTACTGCTGCGCAGTGTAACATGCCGGGTTTTGCTGAACTGATCTGGGGGCCTACAAATCCAGACCAGGAATTATCAGCAATCAACCCATGGGATTCCCAGACTTTGTGCTTCCATACAGCGTGCAGACGGTTGGGGTGGTGGATTTCTGGGATGGAAACTCTAAAGTCCTGAGCACAGCAGCTCTGCTTGGCTTGGTTTCATTTGGGGAAGTTTAATTTTTTCCAAAGCATATGCCATGGATGCTGTAATTAATCCTTAATCTCCCTGATTCTTCATAAAACCAGTACCTGCACACGGGCAGTAAAAGATATTTATTTGAGCAGCACAAGCAGGCAGTTATTTCTTGGGAGAAGGTACTTGTAGACAGATTTAGTGATTCCTTCAATAAACACTCAGAGGGAGCAAGCCAGAGGAGCCCTTGATTGACAGTGCTCTCCTTTCTCTCATCCTGATGAGGCCAGGCCAGTGGGGAGTCTGACCAGCAGGTCAAATATGTATTAGGGGCAAAAAGTGACAAAGAATATGCTGGAAAAAGTGATTTTCCAGCTGTGTGCAGCCATTTTCAGCCCCCTGGGTGGATCGTTATTGTGTGTAATGGAATAGCTGGGGACAGCAGGGCTGGGAAAACAGGGTCAGGTTTGCCGTGGTGGTAAAACACTGAAACTCTATTGAAGAGGGGGAGTTGCCTTCTTGGTTATTTTCGTGCTTTGTTTTGTTTCATTTTGTTTTATTTTTGGCCAGACAAATACCTAGTGCAATCTGAGCATTTCGGAGTCTGACTGAGCTCTCTGTCTTCCTTCCCCTGTTAATAATTTGGGAAATGCCCCTGGAGACTCCATCCGCAGCCTGAACACGGCGTCTCCTTACCTGCAGACGCGATGAACCCGTGACTTAAAATCAGCCTGTAGAAACAGGGTTTCTTTTCGTTCACTGCTGTTTGCTGCTTCTTTCTGAGTGATTTTGGTGCAGGAGAAAGACATGGTAAATAAGTAACTTCAGTGCACTTCAGGATATCTTTCTTGGGCCATTGCAACCCTTCTCCTGAGGCACAGCTGAGGGATTCTGACTTTATGTCCGTCAAGTATCCAACATATGCCTCTACAGCTAAACATACGGCACCGCTGTGACACCCCTGTGAATCCTAATGCTGCTGGAATGTAAAGCAATCTTCTGCAGGAATGGTTTGCTAAGTCTAAGTTTGCCTTTTCCTGGGCAGCTTCACAGAGTGGGGCCTGGCCTGACACCAGAGTTTGCTTTCACCCCGAACGTGGATGCTGGGAGGGTCTAAAGCACAACTGCACAGCTTCACCTCAACTCCGGTTTTCTGTTTCTGTCAGAGACTTTACAACTGACCTGCAGGAACCAGCCTGCCTCTGGTGGCCTGCACAGAGCCACGTGAGGAGGGAGGGGATTCCAGGTGCCTTCCAAGACAAAGTGCACCACTCCTTAGACAGCAGTGCAATTTCAGAGACAACAACACAATGTTTCACTGTCATTCATCTCAAATAACATTGCTACGTCTTGAAGTGTTCTAGAATCTCTTTCACTACACTGTAAACCTTAGAAAGTTTTTACACATGCCACCTGCTAGCCTTTTTTCTTTTTTTCCTGACAATTTGCAGGTTTCTGTTTGTCTTTTATTTTGGTTCTTTAATGTTCCTAACGCCCCGCATTTTAGGGATGATGTGGGACCTTTTGTACAGCTATTATTTAAGAAGTCTCTCTAGCGGTATAATTTAATATTATTTGAGGTTAGTTATAAATAAAGACTAACAGAAATGTTCATGACAAGAAGAGAAACAAAGTCAGAGGAGCTCCTCTTTGTTAGATGTGTGGGGTATTTCCTTTACTCCCTGCAGGAGAGTAGCTGGAATCTCTCAGTAAATGGGAGCACATGGGGTGTACTCAGGTAAGATGCACCTTGGGTAACTGTTACCTTGTTAAAATAGGAACAGCTTTTCAAATGGCCTGTGAAGAGTAAGGGATAGAGGCAGGGATAATTGGGGGAAAGGAAAGATTTTGAAGGAAATACAGTAAAAAAGCCACGTGTGAGAAGGGAGACAGAGTATGAGGGGCAGCTGGTGTTTGGGCGAGAAAATAACATCTGCACATCGCTTACTTTGCCGTTCTTGCTTGGCTGCAGGGAGCTGGTCTGGGTTGGTTTCACAGGTAATTCATATGCTGCTCATGTGGAAAATACAGTAATGTGCTCAGCAACTGTGAGCAAATGGCTGCCTTACCCGGAGCAAAAGTATCCAGTCTAGCTCACTGCTAAATACCCAAAAGTCAAATATTTCTGCTTCTCGTGGTCCACGGTGCACAGACCTAGCGGGGAAGTCCCAGTGCTTAAAATTCATGGAAAGAGAAGTATGAGGTCATTTCCCTACAGCTCCCTCAGGCTTCGCAGCATTGCTTGTCCTGGACTGGAATGTACTTAATGGCACAGGCTTCACTTTGAGATTTGGGCCTCTCAACAGGCTGCCAGAATGAGGCTTTTGGATGCTCTACCTGATGACAGCCCATGTAATTGTCACTTTATCTGCTTAATTGTCACTCTACATCCTTTGGTGTGAGCCAGAGAGACATTTGGACAGACTGGGAATGATCCCAGGGGAGTTGTTCTTCAGTTAAATCACTCTACAGAAGAAAATGGATGAAGCTTAGGTACCAAATAGTTGGAGTCATGCAATTCAAGTTGCATATTCGGTAATAATTTTCTCCTGTGAAAAAGAACAGAGCCTCATTCTGTACCCATTTTCCCTACTTCTCCTCATCTTATTTCCTGTTGGACAAACAACACCAGAAAAAAAAGCAAAGTTTGCATCCCTTCATTTAGCTGATGAAAAGCTGGCATCTGGCCACAGCTACCAAGCTTGGAATGTTGTCTTATATACGTTGCTATAAATTCCAGATAAACAAAGTTAGAAGCCCTGGAGGACATTCTGCTGTGGCTCTGACAAAAAATGGAATACTTCTAAAGTAAGACCATGTATTTCCTCACATATTGGCACACACACGCACGGAAAAACACAACCAAAAAAACCCCAAGTATTGACATATATACATTTTTAAGCATATTTATACTTTAATGTAGCCCTCTGGAACATGATTGATGATTTTCCATGTGACTCATAATAATGCAAATGATCTCTGTCATGAGCTTAGAACCCCCAGTTTTAGAGAAACACGGCCAATTCAGCCGGAGCTCCATTCAGGCAGTTCAGACTGAAAGCTGGAGGTGCATCACATCCCTCTTTCACTCCCAGCTTTCCTCTGGCTTTCAGAGAAGTTTAAAAGACTGAAAAAACTGAAAAATTCAATTTTTAAAGTTGGGCTTCTATTGCATGTTTTTATTTCCCTTCAGACTTGTTGTTTTGACACAGTTATGGCTTTTTCTGTAGCCCTGGGCTACTTTTTAGGTCTCTTCCTCCTAGGTAATACTTTTTAATTTTGCCTATGTGTCATTCACTCCTTCCAAGTGACAGAAGGTTCTGCCAGAGATGATGTTGGCTCCTCTCTGAGCTCTAGCCAGTTACTGACTTGCTCTGCATTGCTTTTTGCTTATACCAGTGCAAAAGAGGAAATCTTGCAAATATATTTTGAAAGCTTTAAAGGTGTTCTTGGTAACAGCAGAGTCATCAGTAAATGAAAACATTTCTGTTTATTGTATGCAAGCGCAGTCGTGTTGTTTGTGGCCTTCGTACCCAGTGAGCAAGAAATCCATTATACTTGTACTTTTAATTTTGCATCTCTGTGAGCAATGCTCTCCCTGGGGGCTTGCAGGGGAAACCTGAAGCATAATCTTGATTTCAGCTGCAATGCAGAAATACAGCTGTTCCTGGTGACCGTGCGTGCGACCTTCACGTACTCGTTGGCTCTTATTTGACTTCTGAAGACTCCTTTTGGAGCTTTTTTTTTGGCTTCTGGCTACAAAACACAATCTAGAAGGCTTAGGAATATGAAAGAAGAATTACTTTCTTTAGAGGAGGGGATATTCCATCCCCTTCTCAGGAGGTGAGAAAAATACCTCACTCCCGGAGATGGCTGATACTTGTGTGCCAACCCTTATTGTCACAGCAAGCAAACAGTGGTGACGCAGGATATATTGCAGGCACGCCTCCTCATCCTTGTTTTCAGAAGGGCAGAGGCAGTTTAGGAAACAGGAAAATCTTTCCTAAAAGTGAAAACTGGTAATGCACTCATCTCACCACACACCTCTGCAACAGAAGTCAGCACCAGCTTCTGGCAGCAACCCAGAGCGGTGTTTGTGGACTCCAGGAGCCAGGCTGTGCTCCCTGGCTTCTCCGGGAGGCAGGGGCTTGAGAAGGAGCACATTTTACGAGTCTGCCTCTCTGGCACCTGCTGAGTCAGTTTACCTGGCAGAGCGCTTGCAGTGGTGATTGTGTGTGTGAGCCATGTCTGCAGCTGGAGTGGGAAGCAGGGCCTGGACCGTACAAGCAGAAAATCCGAAAGAAAAAGAGCCCCCGTGTTTCATCTTGGCACAGTTCATCCCTGAGGTCGCGGGAGCTGTTGTTCACACCATCTCCAGCTCGAGGGGAAGTGGCTGAGTCACTTGCCTTCCTTCCATCCCTGGAATGTGCCTCACCACGAGGCCCCTCAGGGTTTGTGCTGATTTGTGGAGCCCCTCAGCTCCACAATTGTGCTGATCCCGTGGCTGTGCTGTCACGCTGCTCAGTGACACCCTGGCTGTGCTCACGGAGGGTAATCGGAGCAGAGCTGTCCCTTGGAAACAGGGCAGTGCTCCTGAGCTTGAGGGGAGGGGATTTAGTAACTTAGGGTAGAGACTGAAAGAGAGCTCTTTCTTTCATGCTTACACATTGCCAATCTCTCTTTATTTTTTCTTTTTACCGGTCTTTCTTTTTTTCTTTTCTTAATTAGACAACATATTCACTGATGTCACCACTATTAATTTGTATCTATCAAACCCTGCCGTTACTCAGCACTTCATTCCTTTTCTTATTTATGAAGTTGAACACTTTAAAATCCCAGAGGATGAGGTCAGGCAATTCTTTAGGGGACAGCCAGAATCCGTAATGAATGAAAAAATCATGTATTTCTTCTCTCGATGTAGTTAATTAGCCATTGATCCAAGGACTTCGGTGGGAGAGTGACAAGCTGGGTTATGTGAGGACAAAGGCACCAGGGTGGAGTTGGTGTAGGATGTGTTGACTTTGCGTGGATTAAAAATGAGTTTGATGTTTGGTGCTCCCTTAAGTTGTGATTGTGCTGCTGCTGTGCACTTCGGCCTGAACAGAGGCACGTGACCCGTCCCATGGATTTCAGTGGGTTGATTTCTGTGACGAAAGTCAAGTACACACGTTTTGGCAGGATCCAGAGCTTTATTTAGGATTCTCTTAGAAAAACAAGCAGGCAAGCAGAGTGTTAGTAGTCATCTGCTGCAGTACTTGCAGCAAAATTTATTTGGGTGCAGAGAGAGTAAATATTTTGCTCACAATAGCATCCAGGCTCAGATGTGCAAACACAGCCATCCTGTTGAGTTATGCTTTCAGGGCTGTACACATAAATAATAACAATTCAGCCAAGGTTTCAAAGCTCTTCACAAAGGCAGGGAAGTATTATCTTCATTTAGAGATGGAAAGGACTTTAGATGAGGTGCCCGAGGTCACAAAATAACTGTATTAGATTTGAAACCTGAGCTTACTGTCAACCAAAATTGAAATGTAATTGTCTCTGTTCAATTGTAACTTGATTTTCATCTCCAGATTAATGTTCAGATTTAATGGGTAAGAAGGTCAAGTCTTTCTAACGGAAACGTTTTTAGTCAAATTCACCGTCTTTATCTAAGCCTCATTTTTAATCACTTACGATTTATAGCTCCACTAATTGTGACTAATTACACCACTGTGCTGTTAAGGTAACTTAATTTCTTTACAGATTTTTGATGTTCATGGTTTCCAGCTTTATTGCTGTCAACTGAAGCCCTGTTTTGACAAAAGCCACACTGTGGTGGGGTTCTCAAATATTCACCTTCCCCAGGAAGCCTTTGGGATCTCAGGACTGGTGTCGTAGGACAGAGTGATACTCTCTACTTTATAATGCCATGATGTATTTAAAAATGCTGCTTCGAGTATCATTTTTGAATTGTCACCTTTTGATCCCTCAGCATCTCTTGCTTCCGTGGAGCACCATGAACCACTCACAGCAGCAGCAAACACAACACTGACTCCAAACCTCACGTGGGGCTGGAAGGGGGATAATTTCATCTGATTACATGAATATTTTATTGGAAGCAGAGTGACAAATTGGAGACTGATTGCAAACAGCAGACAATCACTGAGTGTAGAGAATCCTGGCACTCCACGGGCACTTCAGATGCATTAAGGAGCCGTTCCAAATCTGCAGGAAAATGGTTGAAACATTTTAATTCTGTAATTTAAATTGCATCACTCACTTAACCAGCTATTTTGATTGTGGTTATGAAAACACTGTGATATGCTTAGAAAAACCTTAGAAGACCTATGGCAGTGTGTGTTACTAACAGACTTGTATGTTTTCCTTATCATTTTCACTACCAGTAATTTATTTTATACCAATAAAAATATACTTATTTTGTTTCAATTGCAAAGCATTTCCAGCTTGACTCAATCAGGTTCTTTTTCCGGAGCCACACGAGGTAAGAGATTATTAATGACTTTTTCCTTATTATCCATTCCTCTGAAATGGTTACTTTAATTATGGCATCTTGATTTAATATATGTAAAAGCATTTTGTAACAGAAACCTTCACTATTTATAGAATGACTTTCACTGTTTCCTGAGATGCTGCAGTCAGGTCTTATTAGCAAAGTACAGCCTAATCCTCCAAGCATCTATCCACAGCTGTTCCCAGACTTAGCAGCTCAAAAATGCTGAATAACAAGGATGCTGCAAATGCTCACAGAATTTTGAAGGGATTGCTTTGGGTCAGTGTGACGCCCGTGCAAGTCTCAAGTGAATTGCTGCTCTTATGGACTCGGAATGATGCAGGGTTGTGAAGCGTGGCTTGGATCAGAGGGACAAACCTCTGTCACTGCGCTGTGGGGATTCAGTTCAACGTGTAAGTAAAAGCAACAGCTGAACCCCACCCCGCAGTCCAAGGGAATGGGTAGAGAGTCCCCAGTCCCAGGTGGAGTTTGTAAGGCTGAGGTTTGTATTCCCGCTCTCCCAGACCCCCCGGAGGTGAAAGGGGCTCTGCCAGGAGTGCAGTGTGTGGGTGACGTCCCCAAGCTCCAGCACTGCTGCAGCCCCAGCTCACGCAGATCCCCGGCCTCTTCTGTCTTTCCCCGGAGATCAAAGAACGCCTCAAGGTTCAGTCAGAAGCCTGAGCAGACATTTACAAAGTAATTACTTTGACTTTCATAAGTAAATCCTCTAGAAAATTTGCTGCTCTTGCCTGAATCTGTGAGAGTTTAAAAATTCTTATAATGGTGAAATTGCACTTTCTGTGTCTTAGGGGCTCTGTGAGAGGAAATGTCTCCTGTCCACCAGCGTGGGAGGTAAAACTCTAAACACAGATAGAATAGGTATTGTCACATATTTATTCTTCCAAAGGAAATCCTCCTAACTCTGTGCTTCCCTCGGTAGGGTTGCTGATAACTTTTACCCTACCGTGTTGGTGAAATTCTCCATCAGTGTCTCTATCCTCTGTTGCCTAAACCAGCAAGTTTTTCATTTGTTGTTGATACCCCCGTAAAGAATTTTCAGGTTTGTTGGAGTGTTTGCTATGTTCTCTGTATCAGATCCTGAAAGAATTTCGTAGCAGAATTTCGGACCTGCTAATTGATTTAATTCTTGGACATTTTAAAAGAAATCCTGGCCACGCTTACATGAAGAATAAATATGGTACAAAATAGGTAATAACTTTACTCGAAAGATGGAAAACATATTAAAATGCAAAAGTAAGAGATTTTCCTGGCAATACAGGGATAGATGAGCAAAACTCTAGCAGGAAGTGGAAAACTTCTACGTTTATTAGAAGATTGAAAGGGATAAGGAAGAGTAAAAATGCTTTAGATCAGATTTGAAACTTGATTCATTCACTAGTGGGTCAAGAACCTAATCAGCTGCAGGATAAATGCTTTACTGTCATGGCGATATGAATGTGTCCCCCACCACAAATCTGAAATTTGTTACTTACTATGCGTTTTGATACATATAGAAACTAGTTCTGTCTGTTGCGAAGTTGAGCAGGACTGAACCTAAATCTAAATATTCCCCCCAGGAAACCTCCAGTCATCTTAATCATGAGCTTGAATTATGCATATGAGACTGTGGAGTCTGGAGATTACTGCTTAGGGACTGGCATCCATGGAAGTGTATTATTAGGATGGATAAATTACACCCAGCAGTACAATTACGGCATCCCAGTTTGCCAAGTTCTGTCTGATCTCCAAAAGCTGGGTTCGGGGCTTCGGGAGGCTGCAGTTACAAAGTTGCCTCCCATTCTTGAAGTCTGTTTTGTAACAGATCTGAACAATGTGTCAGTGTAAAGCCTGAGACCGTTCCTTACTCTTCCACAAGCTGCCCTCATCTCTTTTGTACATTAGTGTTTATTTGTACTTAGCAGGAGACAAAAGCATTGCAGTCCCACACAGAGACAGGCATGGAATAAACACATGGATGATGTATTTCACAAGTGTTCCTGGCTACTGCTAAAGCTCTGTGGGACAAAACAGGAAGAATTATGAAGACCAGCTTTTAAATTATTATATCTACTTACCTATATCTTGTCTATATCTATATCTTACCTATATCTATATCTTATCTATATCTTATCTGTATCTATAGCTGTATCTTATCTGTATCTAAATTGTTGTATCTGCTTATCTATATCACCTACACAAGATCAGCTTGTTGACTGTTTCAGTCCTTTTTGGGTTGTACTTAACCTTTGGCGTTTGGTTTTGTGGCTTTTTACTGGTTCGAGTTTTCCCGCTTCTGTCTCATAGATTAAAAACCTTCTGGAAGTTTTGTGTCGAAGTCATGTGAGTTTGGCAGTGTTGGAAAAAAAACCAATAGAAACAAACAAAGCAAACAAAAATCATTTGGGGTGCAATTGGATTGGACTCCCTGCTCTCCTCCCTGGGTGAGCTCTTAGCTCTTGGTTGCTCTCGATGGCAGTGTCTAATCAAGCTCTGAGCTGAGGAACCTGCACAGGAGGCCACAGAGAATTGTTTTCATGGAAACTCAGTTTAATATCCTGTCAGTTTTGTTTATTATTTTAATAGAGCAGGATTTATTTTGTAGTCA
>VYZQ01005851.1:131406-145536 GCA_013400655.1 Mystacornis crossleyi | reverse complement strand
TGTTCTGCCGTGGACGTGGGTGCTGGGGCATGGAGATGACTGATGTGAGCACTGCAGCCATCCTGCTCCCTTTCCTCCTGCCAGGAGGTGCCCGGGTATCCCTCCCAGTGCCCAGACAGTGCTGGGCAGCCTCACCTGCAGCCCTGGGCTGCAGCCCCGCGGGAGCAGGGGGGTGCCTGGGGAAGGTGCCCGAGCCTCCGTGGGCTCTGCTGGGAGCAAGGAGAGACAAGAGAAGGGATTCTGGATTCGGTCACCCCAAATGGCTTGTGGAAAGCCAGGAGTTACTGCCAAACTCACTGGCAGTAAGGCAGCAAAGCCCCGGGCAAGGATGTGGGGGAGGCAGAGGCGGTGGTGAGGCTTTGATGGGCTGCTGAGCTAATCAGCCATCAGCTGCTGCAAAGGTCGTGTCTCGGAGCTGGCACAAACCTCCTCCTCCAAAGTTCTCTTATAAGAATGCTGTAAAACCCCAATTCAACCTTGTATTTTTTTACATCTTCAAGCAGCAGATGTTCTCACAGCACATCCCACAGAACTTTCCCCTGCCTTCTCTACGGGAACATGGGGTCTTTGTATGTTGGAGCTGACACGGTTTGTAAGGACACAACACTTCCTGTGCCGCAGGAGGGTTCCCACAGCTCGAGCACCCAAAAGGGCTCGGTTCTGCTGGCTCTCACAGCCTCTGGAGCTGGACAGTCCCACTGGAACCAGCTGTGGGCACTGAACTCCCCCAGAGCACCCTGCGGCCAGTGCCCAGTGCTGGCACCCTCCACAGTCCTGTGGGTGACCCCCAGCCAGCACCGACCCTTCTCTCCGCCCTGACCCCCCAGCAGGGTGGTGGTCAGCCTGCTCCAGCCTGCCCAGCCTGGAGGTGGCTCTCATGATCAGTTCTTCTCCTCATGCCCACCTGAGGCCTGAACCTGCTCTGCAGGGTAGCAGCTCCCTGAGGACCTGAGCAGGTACTTTTCCTTGTCCTCTGCTCTCTCTCTGTGAGTACAACTGTGCTTAACCTCTCCCAGCCACAGGCTGCATGTCTCTGGGATTTTCCTGGGCTAATACCGCTCCAGAAATCATGTTATATGAGATAATAATCTCTGAGATAAGAGATGTTAATAACATACTCTATGAAACCAATGTTCCATTTCCACTCTGTTTTCAGCAGAAACTAAATACATCCCATTAAACTCAATGAGGACTGTAGCCAGCTGCCTTGACAGGGCACGTTAGAAATGCAGCTTATTTTTCCCCTCCTCAAATACACGGAAGGTTTATTGATAATATTTTCTGTTAGCCTAAAGCATCTTTTTTAGAAACAAGTGTCTCTCTTGTGGCTCTTTTTCGGTGTCACTTCAAGCTGAAATGTTTGCAGAGCAGACCAGGAGTGCTTTCTAATCCACTTTGTGTAGATTTAAATGTATATATTATGCAGGGCAATAGGGGATCAGACTCAGTGGAGTATCTTCAGAAATAATTGAAAGCAGGACTTGTTCCCGATACTTTGTAAATAGTAGCAGTAACTCATGTTTCGCACACTATTTGAGCTTTTAAAATTCTGCTGTGCCATTCTGTGGCCAGGAGTGAAAAGTGAAATCCTTTCAGATCTCTTGTGATTTAGCAGACAGCTTTAAGGGGTAAGTCTGAGATAAAGAGGAATAATTAACTTTTTCAGAGGTCACTTTCAGCCAGGAGAATTTAAATCTTACTTTTAATCTTTGGAATTGACCATGAACTTTGCATTCATTCTATGGTGTACAAAATTATGTGTTATGATATATAAGTGAATAGAACTGCGCTGTGGACAAAATGAAGTGTGGAAAGTGTTTTGGAGGAGATAGAAGAAAGTAAATGTGAAGTATATGAAAAATCTAATCAATAAGGTAACAATTTCAAAATAAAAACATTAGCTGCTAGAGAGTCCAATAAATCACATCGCTTGTGTGGAGCAGCACCATTGGATGAAATTATGGAGTGGTGAGATGCAGAACACATCAAACACAAATAATCTCTCCCTCTCGTTTATTCTGGTTTGTAGTTGAAGGTGTAGGAATTGCTTTCCCCGCCAAGATGGGGGAAAGGAGGAAAGGAGCACACGGAGCAATCGCAGCGCAGCACAGTCTGAGCCGGGTCACAGGTTTACAAAATGTCACACTGTGCCATGGCAAATGAGCCACTGTCACACCCTTAAACAGCTCTTTTGATCTCTCCTAATGCACAAATTATGGTTGGTGTCACGTCTTATTACTATTATCTTGTGGAAGATTGAAATGTTTTGCTCTCTGATAGCAAATTCCTAATAATTTACCTGCCTGAGACACAAAGAAAGAAATTAGGTAGAATGCCAGTTTTTCCTGGAGCTGTTTAATGTTCCCTCAGTGGTATTTAATACACTTTGCTACCGGGATGCATGTTGAAAATTCAATGTATATATTCCTGGGACAAACTATATGGCCGTGGTTTGATCTAAAGCCCCCATGGCACCAGGGGAACCTGATGGAGGGGACAGACAGTGCAGCTTTTTGTCATTTAGCCAGCACAGATCAACAGGACGGCTGTGATACTTTCAGGCTGTGCTGAGAGGAAGATGAGATATTGGATGTAGTCCTGCTCAGCCAGTGCTAAAGGTGTCATGGCAAAAATGGTGACAGCAGCACAGTGTCCCTCCCTGGAGGGTGGGTCATGTGCCATGCCAGCAAAATAGATTTTTGCAGCACTTTAAAACAAACCGAACACTAATCCCATGCTTGTTTTAATCCTTCAGTCTGTCGAACAAACAGGAAAGGTGAAAACCAGAAATCCCTAAGGTGGAGCTCGGTCAGCAGTGTGGCAGTTTTGACATGGCTTGAAGGCAGGATGTGGATTCCCACACCTGGGAGCACTCTGTCGAGGATTATCCAAGCAACAAGGCCTTGGAGGAAGTTGCTTGGTCACGTTTTCCTTATCTTTGGAGGAAAATGGTCCATAAATCACATGTTTGCTTGGACCTCCAGCAGGCAGGACACAGCCCAGTAAGGATATGCAGAGGGCTCCTCATCTCCACAGGGAAAAGTCCATTTCAGGGTAGGGAGTGGAAGGAAAACCACTGGAGCTCTGGGAGCAGTGCGCAAGATCAGTCAGTGAGCAGTTTTGTCTGGGCAACTTTCTAAAGAGTATCAGAATATAAATCACACTGTCCAAAATTAATAGACTCCTCAATCACTTCAGTTTATTAACATTCCTGGCCGTTCCCCAGAAGCTGAAATAAGTTTGGTGAATTCCGTCGTGCTTAAGTGGAGAGAACGCTTCCCAAGCAGTTTTATTGTCCTTTTAATGTCTGAACCTGAGATTATTAGGGCTGCAAAATGATTTATAATGATGTGCTAAACTGGAGTCATTTCAGTCGTTTCATGAAACCCTTTGTGGGTGAAACGGAGAGTTGCTGGGGCTGCGTTTGCTTTGAGCACCCTCCCTGTGCCTGTGCAGAACACGTGTGCAGCTCTTCAAGAAGTGAGGATGCAAAGCATAGGGTAGAGCCCGGGATGCCAAAGTGCATTTCCAACCTCCTAGTGATAATTTCGGTGTGTTACAGCAGTGTCTCCCGAAACACCGAGAAACTCTTTTAATGTATGTTATTCCTCACAGTGGAATGATCTGTCAGTAACTGCAGTGATGAAGTTACTGTTCCTAAAGAACAGCGGTCTCACTTTATTCCCTATCCACATTTTCCTTCCAGTGGCTCCCGAAGATCATTTCCTTTGAAGTGATGTTTGGTTAAGCTCATGTGATTTTATTTCTGGATATTTTTTCTCTGTAATTACCTGTAGGACAGTTACTTTTGACAAGATTTTTACATACAGAAATGTTAATATCTAAATGTGGTTTCCCTTTGGAATTCAGTTAAGGCTTTTCAGTTGTATTTTTCACAGTGTGCCAAGAAGACACATAATTAGGAATATGCAGTCCTCTGGTTCTGCAGGATCTATTATTTTTACTATTCATTAACTGAATTACAGGTTCTTTGGGGAAGGACCTATTTTGAGCAGTTCCTTACTGAGTTTAGGCCCTCATCAAGGTGCTGGGATACAGAGAGCAGAGCAGGTGCAGTAACAGGCACTGAACCGAGAACAGGACGTGGAGAAATGCTCAGGTCAAACGTTCCCTGATTCCCTTTAGCATAAGAACCTGGTAATGCTCAACACTGAGGACATCTCTGACAAACAGGTACTCTGAATTTAGCACAAAATCTTCCATTAATACTGAATTCTCAAATGCAATGTTAGTACTGCTTTCTCTACATTTCTTTTCTTACAGTCACTGAATACTGCTTTTAGTTTTCTCCTCAGGTTTGAAATCTGAGTCTCTTTCCTGGCCAGTGTAACACAGGCTGTCACCAGGATAATTAACAAAGCACGAGGGATAATGTACAGACTTTTTCAGTTACCTTTGAAACTATGAAAAGCCAGTTCTCTTCCACTGTTTTTTCCAGTTTTGTAAATGCTCCTCAATGTTCAGTTATAATTGTACATAAAATCAAAGGATCCTCAGGATCAACACCTTAGAAACCGAAGAAATCTAAAAATCACTCAACCTGGCATGGAAGACACTAAAAAGAAGTAAAAGACAGTGCTCCATATTCATGAAGTTTTACAGAAATGAATATCAGAGTGATGAAAAGTGTATTTGAGTGTAAAATTCCCCTGTTCAATTATCTCTTTTCAAAAATTCACAGGGCAGCACAGCAGCTCCTCAGCTTTTTGGGAGCCCTGTTCGAGGGGGAAGGTGTTCTGTCTCTGAGGCCGTCCATGGTGGCTTTTCAGTGGCTGTGAACAGGTGCTGCATGGGTAGGATTCATCAGACAGACATATTTAGAGCTCTGTCAAGTCCCTGATAGCTGAGAAAAATTGGTAAGGTTTGGGTTCTTTCCTCCTCTCTCTTTCTCTCTGAGGGACGCATGTTAAATTTTATTTCTTGTTTAAAAACTATCGTCACTATGGAGAGTTTAACTTCACCATAGCGTTTTGGACCATATGGGAGGTGGTTCCAGGAATGGAGGGTTTCCTGGGTTTAGGGGGCAGGGGGGGAAACTCAGCAATTCCCAGCAATCTGTTGAAATTTATTAGAGTTTTTGTTATAACAAGGCCATCCGCTGCTGCTCTGGGTGCCATGGAAACAGGCATTGCTGCAAACGGGAGGCTGCTTTCAATCCATTCCTGTGTCAGAAAAAATAAAGAAAATAGGGTTTTGTGGGCTGAGATGTTTCAAGGACTCTGCCCGTGTCTTTAGCAGTGCACGTGGCCACTGCCCTGGCAGAGGGACCAAGGGACTGACAGACACCTCTGGCTGCTTCCAATCTCATGAAACAAAACTGGAGCAGCTCTCCACTGATCTCTAATCACAAATAAATGGGCAAATAGGGATCTGGCTGGTGAGCAGCCCAGCCAGAGTGGAAGATGAAGCGATTTCCTTTCTGATTCTCTTTTGGACCACGATGCAGCTTGAACTGCAGGTCGGGCTTCCTGGAGCTGATCTGGGCCCCAAGCAGTCAATTCCTAATGATCTTCCACAGGAGAGAAGGGAGAGGCAGGAGAGCACTGACATCACCTTGAACTCCTGCCTTTGTTACTGTACTCAGCCCAAATTTTAGATCCTTTTACGTGTTTCAGTGCAGCCCCCTCTCCATGTTCTTAGTAAAATACCGTAACAAGCAGTTTCTCGCTCCAGAAATAATCTGTGGGAATCAGCGTGGTGGTTTTCCCATTAGAAGCACAGTGCCTTGTGCAGCAGCAGCAGCAGCATTCAGAGAGCATCTGTAGGGATTGTTGTCATAGAGATCCCAGGATTGCTGCACTAAATGTATGAGAGACCATGCAACAATTTACGTGCTAAGTTTTATAGCTCTAATATATCAGCTGGAGATTTCCATCTGAAGTTTCCTCAGCTTTCCTTGCTGGGTGGGAGGCGGGGTTTGCCCTCAAAACTCGGAGGATGAAATTAGAGAGATGGATGTGAGATTTTTGTAAGACCTTCCATGTTAGCAGTCATCTTAAAATATTGTGAAGTTGGTAATGATCACATCTTTCTATAAGATTCGTGAAAAATCCAGATTTTTCTCTGAACTGCACAGGTACTGCTTGTTCTTTGTGTTACTCAGTAATACAGTAATTTATTATGCTTAAGCTGATGTTTTTACAGTTTCTTTACATTTTACTCTTATTGTTTCTGTGCTTACATGAAGATGAAGGCAAGAAGACAGTCTAGAGCAACACATCCTTGCACTCCATGCGTTATCCATTTATTTCTATTTTCCGTGATTTTCAAGGTATACTAGAAAATAATTTAAATAAATCAGCGCATAGAGCTGTATTACAAACCTTGAAGAAAACCTAAATAACTTTGGCAGGTGATAGAAAAAATATTTTTAAAGCTAGTCTGTCAAGTTGCCCACTGCAGAGCCTTCAGCTGATTAGCTGCTTTCTGGCCCAGTGGAAATCAATTGCACAGAAAACCTTGAAAGCAAATCATTGGATGTAACATGGAAAACCTGATCTTTTTTAGGATATGGAGAAAGTTTCTGGAACAATAGCATTTATTTCCTGATAACTGCCAAGGTTGTCTGTTTAGTGACGTGTTGGCCCTGCCAAGCCCCGATGTTTGTAGGGATGAAGACGTGGGTTAGCTGTGCTCTAAGTCGGAGACTGGCTCTGCTTTGGGTTTCTAGCAAATCTGAGGCTGCCTCATCCAAACAGTCACGGAAGCAACATGCCAGACTTGGCATAAAGATGTGCTTGGTGAAATCCCCGTGGGGTGAAGGAAAAGCTGTGATCGCTTTTCTCTGTCTGCAAACGCTAAAGAGGGATAAGAGAACCCCCCGGGGAGAGGATCTGGCTGTCAGCTCCAGCTGGGCAGACATTGGACATTTATTCTGAGTTCCATCCACTGGCACGTAGCACAGCGGGACGGACAGACAGAGACAGGCTCGCGTCAGCCGTAGCTGGGAGGTAACAGAGTCCACCACAAGATTTGCTTGTCCCAGGGCAGGAACGCTAAAACTGCTGTCACACCAAAGCCTCTCCCAGCCCCTTGGTGGGTGCAGAGCTGCAGTGGGAGCTGAGGCTGGGACACACTATCCCTGGGCTATCCCTGGGCTTTCCCCACCCAGTGGGTCCCTGGACAAAACCAATAAATCACGAGCTCTTGCAGCTTGCAGAGCTCTCTGCTGCCTGACACAACCGGTTAGTATCCATTTTAAATGCGGGATTGCACGTGGCAGTTCAGGCAATAGATGAGGGCAGGCTCGGAAAGCCAAGGACTCTGGTGTCTTGTAAACACCAGTACCAAACCCAGTGGGCTTAATGCTGCTTATCTGAGGTGGGAAAGAGCACGGACAGGGCACCTGTGGAAACAAGCTGGGGATCAGCTTGTTCTGATCTCTTGGGCGGCACCTGAATATCATTACTACGCATCCCTTCCTGTTGGAAAGGGGCAACCCCTTCACTTGAATTTCGTCTACCATATTGTGTGAATATGACATTTAAAAACTCTGGGCTTAGGAGATGTATTTTGCTGCAGGGGGTTCAAGGGAAATATTTCCTTTGCTCGGTCTTGTCTCTCTCTTTCCACTGGCAGGGGCGGGGGTTATGGTAATGGAGTGGCCAGGAGGGAGGAGCACAGAGTCCATCATTTGATCCTACAGCAGCTGGGATGGAAGGGCTTGGGTTGTGTTCCCCAATCCCACAGCTCTTCTGGGCTAATACAAAGTGCATAACTAAGCTCTGTCAATTATTTGCAAAGTAAAATAGCAATTAGAGGGGAGAAAAAAGAAGGATGAGAAGCCTTTGGCATGTTATCACTCCTCCTGCCGGGAGACGATTAAGCAAAGCGAGCGGCAGCTGTGGGGAGCCACCAGCCATCCTTCAGCATGGGCTCACTGTCACTCACTGCAGATGCCATTCCCTTCCTCAGCTGGGATGGTCCATTTATTTCAATTACTGGACGCAGTTCAGCTGAGGAAGTATTTGCTCGTTCCTTTGTTTTTACATCTCTCCTATACCTGAAGTTTCTGGTACTTGTCTCATCATTAATATTTCTTACCACCGTGTGTCTTCTCCATCAACGAAGGTCATTCCCTATCAGCTCACACACCTAGAAAGGCATCATCCATCTTTCCAGGGCAATGTGAGCTACTCAGCCATACCTGTCTGTCTGACTCCCGTTTGTCTTGCCATCTGTCTTGTTCCCATGTGTAACATCTAATTAACACCCGTGGTAATTAATAATGCTGTGGGGTCTTTTCTATTACCTATTATTGGTGTCAGCGGGAATAAATCAGCACATTGAACACAAAGGGAATTGTGGTATTCAATGACGGAGAACATAAAAAATGCACTTACAGATTTTAAATATTCATAAAATAGAAGGCAAGGACCATCATTTTTAATAGAAGATTTTGTAGAGTGAATAAAACTACATTTTCCTACTTCTTTGTAGAGTACCAACAGGGCATTGTGTAGCTGAGGTCCCTGCACACACAGAAGACAGCTCAGTGATCAGTTCATGGCAATTGCCTTGGAGAAATAGTTGATTTGTATTGGTTTTAAGTTTAATTATTTGCTGTTTTGACAAATGGTGTTTGGCTTTTTGAAATTGTCAAATTGAAATGTATTGGTCCATAAAAAATTGCAGACTAAAGGTTGGCTGTAATTATTCTCCGTGGATAATCTCAGAGCAAAACATTTGGCCATCGATGTCACAGAACATGGTTTCTGCCACCAGCTCCTTGGATGATCACAAACAGGAATATTCCTGGCTTAAAAGTCAGACTGATTTCTGCTTTTTTGCAAAATAATTCATTATAGTGATTAAACAGACCTTTGCTTTCAGGTCCCCCAGACGTGCAGGGGAGCAGCGCCCCAGTGGCACCAAAATCCATGCCTTGTGTATGAAACACCCGGGGAAGTGGAGTGTCGATAGCAGCTGCCAAGAGATCTGCCCCGGCACCAGACAGAAACACAGCCAGGGGCTGGAGCGGCAGTTCCCCTCCCCAGCCGTTTCCCCGTGCTCAGCACCACCCACACGTTGCTTTCTTATTCCGCACACATTTGAGCCAGCAGCAATAAGCACTTCACCCACTCAGAGCTAAGAGAGGACACGGGAACAGCTGCCTGAACCCTGTTATTTTGTCTAGGATGCTTTCACAGAACTTCAGGAAAATCTTGCCCTTCCCCAGTGCTGCTAAGCTTTCCGGGAGAATACGACAGAATGATTCCCAATGTTTAGTCCTCCAAAAGCTGAAGATATGTGACCAATTTAATTCCTATTCTGCTTACATTTTCATGCAGGATCAGGTTTCCCGTTGTTGAGGGATATTTCTTTTCAGCTTAGGTAATTTTTTTAGAGAAAAAAAAGTCTTTCTCATGCTGCGAGCTGTTTTACAGAAGAAAAATTACCTTTTCCACCATCAACTTTTCCAGCTCCTTTGCAAAGATGAATTAAATCTGAATCTGTCTCAATTACTTGGGGATTGTATTTCATTGTAACTAATCACATTTCATCATTTTTGTAGATTAAGCATAGGACTAAGCAGTGTGACTTCAGAGCTCAGCTCTGGGTTTCTGAATTGAGAGAAAAAGTGAAATCATTTTTTGTTTGCTGCCCTGTGTTGCTTTGAATGCAAAATCTTAACAGGGCAAGAGGCAGTGGATATAAATTGATTTTCAGGGAATTTTTTTGTTGTTGGGCTTTTTTTTTTTGTCCAACTGGACGCAGTCCTAAGCAACCTGTACTGACTGTGCTCTGAGAGGTGCTTGGACTGCAGGATCCCCAAAGGGGCCTTCCTGCCTCAGCTTTTCCATGTGTCTGGGAATTACCATCAGGAGGAAGGTACAGACCTGCAAACGTCTGAACTCTGTGTTTATCGCATGTATCCCCTGCCCCCACCTGGCCTGATTAGCCAAAAATTATGAAAAGCAAGGGAAGTAATTGGGAAAATGTTCCCAAAATTTCCATTTGCTTTCTGCCCAGATGGAGTTCAATGCTATTTAAATGTCACAAAAAATAATGTGTGGAATATGATAAATGAGGTGCCCATTTCAATGAGCTTACACGCCCAAAACCAAATGCTGTCCATGCATTTCTTAAATGTGATTTCAAAGAATTGTAATTGCTCTTCCTCAGAATTTACAATTAAGTAAGTGCAGAAAAAGTAGATAAATCAAAAAGGCAGTGATTGGGACATAGCATGAAATTTACTTTTTACGTTTCATGCCTGACTGTTATGTTTTTATTCCATACTCTTTTGTCACATTTAAATGTTTAAGATAATTTTAATCCTGGCTGCAGCTTCCTGATGATTCCCCTCTAGTTCTTTTTTATCCCCACCTTTTCCAAACCCTGTTGAAACCTCACTGCAGCCTTTTCCTCGTGTCTTTCCAAACTTTCTTGGCTGCTGTGTTGCAACCCAGAGAAAGGGAAAATTCCTGTTTCAGGAAAAATTCAGTTGTTATATATACTAGTGGGTTACTTGTCCCAGAATTACTTCAGTAACTAGCAGCGATTTATTTATTTTTAGAAGAAAAATGATCTCCTGTTTTGTTTAAGTCATATGAAAGCAAAAGGAAAGATAAACTAGAAAGAGAAGGCAGCTCTTCTCTTTGCTGATGATGCATTTGATGGATGTCTCTCTGAGGACCTGACTGAACTCGGTGTTATACCCCCCAAATGAAGATAAATCATTGGTGAAGGGTTTGCGGAGTACATGCCCAAAATCAATTATGCTTACATGGAGATCTATTCATCTACTTCTTCCTGCTCAGTCTACCCAGCCTCTTTTAAATGGCTTTTTATCATTCCAAACACAGGTTACCTTTTTTAAGTGCTAGTACAGTTCTGGTGGCTCGCATTAAAATCAGAGTTGAGCCTCGAACGTGAGGAGCCCTTTCACCCCTTCCCTGTGCTCAGCCCAATTACCTTAACTCAGTTGCATCCCATTTCTCCCAACAAAATCTCTGAGTCGTAGGGACACCGACCCTTCCTGCAGGGGTTTGGTGGGGTTTTGTCACCTTTCCTGTTGGTAACACAGCAGCCTGGCCAAGATTCCGGTGTGAGAAAAACAGAGTTATGCATCTATAAGGATGTACTGCAATGAAAAAGAGATGGCCAGGAAATTGTCTCTGTTGAATGGTATTTCAGGGAAATCCAGTGGACTTCAGAGCCAGAATGTATCCGATGCTCTCTCCATTCCCAGGGAAAGACAATCTGATCACAGTCAGGGCCTAATCAAGGAGGATGAAGCAGACCGAGCAAGCGTTGAAGGGAAGCTAAATAACAGTAGGGAATTTAAAAATGAGTCAGGTTTTAAATTGTGAGGTCGCCTTGTGTTTCTCAAGCAGAGACATGGTAAGCATCTAACTCCAGTCCACTGCTTTCCAACTAATATTTCATCATGTTAACAGTGCAAAAGGTTGTTAATCAGGCAGGTAGGCAAAGCATTCCGAATGAATCCCAAATCCTAGCACAGATAATTTTCATTCTGTCAGTGAATGACTGGCATTAGAATGACCCACTGGTTCTGTCTCCAGACTGAAATATTGACAGCTAACATGAAGAAATCCTGCCAGTGAATTCCAGCACGGGGTGGAAGCACTGGTTGGATTTGATGATCCTAAGGGCCGTTTTCACCCTAAATTTTTCTAAATGATTCTGTGAAATGAGTGGTGTCCATGCATTGTTTGTGTGAGGCCAAAAGCACTGCCATGATTCGGTGTAGTGAACAGTAGAGCTCTGATGACACAAAAAGCAGTGTCTTGGGTGATTTTTGTGGCTGCACGTGTAAGTTCAAGGAGCTGTGCACTAAAGCCTCTAAATCCCACATGAACATATTGCCTGGGAGAATCCCCTGAAAGACAGGAGGCACTCAGGCGTCCTTGCACTTAAGATTCCATGTTTTGCTCCAGGGCTGGATTTCCAACTTGTAGCTGGAAGAACAGTTCTTCAGGGACAGAATTCTCTGTCTTTAAAAGCAGTGTCTATGTTAAGCAGCCTCAAGGATGGAGAACAATCACCTTAATTTTAAAAGGTGGTGCTTTACAGCTCTGCTGGTGGGCTTTCACTCAGACATGCTCACAGACATCTCTCTGAGACTTCTGGGGTTGTCCAAGAAAGCGTTTGAAATGCAGGTTTTTTCCTGTAGTAGCTCTCTAGAGAATATCAAAAAGAGCTAAGGGGAAGCAGCATGGAGAGTGTATCCAACGCCGTGGCACTCCAGAGCTGTGGCCCTTAGGAATTCTGCTGACGTGTGTCGTGGAGTTGCATTTGTAAAACGAGGGACCCTCACAGATCCCTCTCCTCTGCTGAAGTGGATTAACATCCTGTCATAGACCCTTACCAATTATCTCAGCCGTGGGCTTGGGTGCAGAGTTCCTGTCAATAAAGCCTGATAAACAAATGTAGTGCTTTGAGTGTTTAAAAACACGGCATCAGTGTCATGGCTGTGAATTTCATTGACTTTCTAAGCAGAATTGGACTTTTGCTGGTAATTCATTCAAAGCAAGTAGCCAGTGTATAAATCCTTAGTTCTGTGGTAAAGCCCGTGCATGCAAAATGAAACTGGATGAAATCTAGAGGCCTGTGGGTGTTTGGGGTGAGTTTACAGCTTTTACACTCAGCCTTGCTTCTGATGGAATTAATAAATGCTTGGATTGTTACAGCTGCAGTCAGCTCCTGTAACATATTGATTAGCAGTATATTGACAAAAATTGGTCTCTTCGTTAACAAGAAACAACACAGTGATTGAGAGGTTACAGAAGTTATACGAAGTGTGCAGACAGATGTTTGGGGAAGTGACACATCCTACACAGTCAGTAATGATGGAAATTGGAGCAGAATTCTCCAGCTCAGCCTCGATTACCTGGCAGAAAGTGATCCCAGGCTTTTAGGTAAGGAATAACTTACTTACTTTCTGTTGTTTTTATTGTTGTTGTTGTTATTATTATTGCTATTATTATCATTACTGCTATTATTATTACTATTATTATTATCTGTTGAGTGCATTTTCTAGCCCATAACCATGGGGGCTACAAAAGTGGTTTTCTCAGATTGTACCATCAAGACTTTCTGATTCCAGGTAAATCCAGTTTGGCAGAACAAGCACTGAAACTGCCCCAGCTCTCTAACGTGGTTCAAGTCAAAACTGTGTTTGACATCACTTCAGCATGACATGAGAAGGAAATCTGTTTCAAATATAGGGAGATGACTTCAGAACAGAAACCATAAGCTTTGTTTAGTGTAAGGATTTTTTCTTCCACATGAGTTGACATAGGAAAGGGATATTAGAGAGACAGGCCGTTTTTCATGCCTCTTTCAATCTGCCAGATAAAACCACAAAGGTGGTGGTTGTTGTTGTTAGATTTCTAGTTTGTTTTCTCAATTTTTGGATGGCATTCTGATTAAAAAACCCTCTTTACAAATGTAAGAATTGAACCCAACTATCAAACTTGCCCAGCTCCACTCCTTTGTTTTCTTTTTGCTTAGTGTAGGAAAAAAGGGGCAGAACCAACAGAAAGGAGTTGGAGCTTATGAGAGGAGGAAAAATAAAGGAACACCTTTTTTAAACTGAAACCTGGTTTTAGAGAAGCATTCACTTTCTTAGCATTGCTTAGGTCTGAAAAGATCTATTCATAGTAAATTCTGGCCCAGGAATATGATTTTTTAACATATTTGGCTTTTAAGCCTATTTTTCGTTTTCCTTTCATTCTGTGGCAATACATCTTTCCAAACCTTTGCACAGAAGCTTCTCCTGTTCCCCCTTTACAAGTAAAGCACTTGAGTGGACTTTTTCCCAAGACAGAATTAAAATGCTACAATACAGCCTTTAGCAATGACACTTGGTATCACATTTCCAGAACCCTGCACCATTTTTGCTTTCACTGAGCAATGTTTTCATGTGGTTTTTCCCCTAAATCACTGCAAATGTGGCAACCACAAGACTCCACATGAGTGAGGGCAGGGAAAACCAGTCCAAGGTGGCTCAGTGAAGAGTTTAAAGCGAAGCTTTATTCTTCTGAGCCCTGCTGAAGGACTGAAAATCGTCTCACTGTCTTAAGGAGAGTAGATCAAGGTCTAGGTGCTTGTCAGTGAAACATTTTCAAAGTAAGGATGGGA
>VYZQ01005851.1:83431-131010 GCA_013400655.1 Mystacornis crossleyi | reverse complement strand
GGCTGTGGGACATTCCTGTCCCTGGGTCCCTCATGGCTGAGGACGGCAGCTGCTCCTCTGTGAGGGCAGGAGCCAGGTAAGGGCCTGAGGGCTGAGCCATCTTCGTGTGGGGGGCCTGGTTTGGGCGGGAAAAGGGAGCTGTTATTCGGACAGGAGAAATTTGTGGGGTTTGTGGATTTGAGAGCTCAATATGTTCATGCTTTGTGGTGTTTAATTTAATATTATGGGTATTTGAAAGCACGGGAGTTTGGTGGGTTTTTTGTGTTTTGCGGTTTTTGTTGTTTTTTTGCTATCAGGCTTGAGCTGTTAAAATATTTAAATTAAGAACAATGTGTATGAAAAACTTGCTTTCCTGTGCAATACCCCTGAGAAAGAAGGTCCTTATGTAAGGAGGGATTGTTTGTTTGTGGAGTTTTAGGGTTTTTTTTCCCAAATGTTGGTAACGGAGGACTGAGGGAAAGAGGCGTTTGCTACGTGAGGGGGAAAAGGTCTCTCTTACCTGGGTGAGGGTGGAAACCCTGTAGCTCAAAATCAAGTTGTTTTTATTGTTCTTGCGTCTCATCTGAAGGGGTTTTTCCTGCATGGTAACCACAAACACAATTTGCAGTGGCTTATCTTGCTATAAAAAATAAAAATGAACCATTTGTATCTACCTATGGCTTGTAGTTTCTGTTCTGCCATAGTACTTGGTGGTGGCAGCTGCAGCTAATGAGCTCAGCTGGGAATGATGGTGGGGATGTGCCCTTATAGGAAGGGTTTGAACTGTGTTAATGGCATTTTTGCCATGTGTATTAAATATTCCTAAAACATTTATCATGTTTAAATGTATTATTACAGTAAAAATATGCAAGAGAATATGCAAGAGCTTGTTAATATTTTCTTACCCTGTATGTCTCGCTTATGAAATGGACCATTACTGGCTTCTGTTTGCATTCATTTTTAATATGAAGATTGTTTCACTAGTTGGAAAATTATAATAGCTTTTGTGAAGCTGTTTAAATGAACAGAACATGTGTTTAATGGTTTGTGGGGATGCAAGTTGGAGCTGCTAAAGCTTTGGTATAGAACCAGTGCTAATGTGGTTTTGTATTAAAAGCCCATTTTAAGACACCTACCAAAAATAATATGCTACAAAAGCAAATTGGTAGGTGCACGGCTAGGTTCCATGAGTTTTTAAACCTATAAAGTGGGTTTTTCTAATAATAAATTGGGGTTTCTTTACTAAAAAACAATCTCTGACCACAGTATTATTCATTATTAACACTTGAACCTCCTTCTATGCTACAGAACTTGCAAATCTGAGCTACTTCTGTTTTAAAAAATAAACTACAAAAAAAACCCCAGAAGTCAGAGGTGTTAAAATATACTCCTAGTACCTTTTGGTAGCTTAAGTTCTGTGGTTCTGGTTTTTTCCTCTCCTTTCCTTTCTGTTGAGAGTTATTGTAGGGCCTCCTTTTCGTCGTTTTTCTTCACATCTGCTGTCTTTTTGTATTCCCTGGAGGAAAAGCCAAATGCAAAGCTGATACATAATTATAAATACACCTCGCAGTATTCTGTTAAGACTGTATTTCATAAAAAAAAAATCTCAAAATCCCAAAGCTATCACAGCTAATGATGTTTGACGCCTGCTGATCGAAATTATGACTAACAGAATAATAGCTGTTACATGTGCTTACTTAGCTTGTCATCTCACAGAATCCTGTCTCAGAGATGCATTTAACTCTGACCACAGAGATTCAGTTCCTTGGAGACCAACTTTCTATGGTAGTCTCAGGATATTTTGGGGAAAAAGAAACTTGGAACAGCAATCTTTTAAGATTAATTGCCCCGTATCTAACTATTGATTACTAGTAGGTTGAGAAAATAGTTTCATTTTTGTCTTGATGACATCTTACAGCAGTGAACCAGGGTGAGCTCACAAGGACTCACCACTGCACAGGCACCTCCTAGAGGGATAAAAGAACAATTTAAATGGATGGTGGAAATGGCTGAAAGCGGGGGTTGCTAAAGAGTAATTCCAAAGTCTGGATTTATTCTGTTTGGCAGGCAGCAAGAAGCAGTCAAAATGGACAATGCAAAGCACGGAAGGTCAGAGGAGAGTATTTTGCTAGATCAGCATCCTTTGATGCTTTAATGAGCATTTTTTGATTATTCATCCAATTATATAATACCTTAAACTGATTTTACTTGCAAATATATTGCCCATTCCCGAGTCAAATGTGCCAGAGGACTCTGCAGTTTTTCCTTTCCACAATATTTCATGACTTTTAGTGAAGTCATTATAATAGTGGCCTTTACTTTTCACAATAAATCCCAGGCATCAATTATATACTTAGAAATATGAGACATTATTTGTGACTTTGGAGATGATAATACAGACATATTCTTTTCTCAAAGAAAAGAACTTTTTGTGCGGTTATGAGTAGTGACTTTCTGGGGCTGAGTTAATGAAGTCCTTGAATTTGTGCTGGGTCAGAATCTGCTTTGGTGTTGCCCGTTTCTTACACGAGACATTTAAGGTGTACAAGAGGCTTTGCTTGCGTACCCCTGACTTTGCTGGAAGTGAAGCCCAGCATTTCCATAAAGGAAACTGGGTTCTCAGCTCACCCGAATTTCCACTGCTGCCCACAGCCCAGGCTGGAGGGCTTAAATTGCTTCACACAGTGCAAAGTGCTGTTCTGCAGGGCTTGGGTTTGAGCACCCACCTCAGCAATTACAGAGCCTCTGGCACTTGATCTGGGAATGTACCCATGTGAAGGGAGGATAAAATGTGCTGCTTTTAGCTGGTGTTGATGGCGCTCTGTTTTAAGTTTGGCCATCTCCAGGCTCTTCCTCACAAATTAATTCTGGGCTATTATCCTCTTTGGTACTTTTCCCTTTCTTTCTCGTTTAAAATCCAAACTAATGACCTTGGCTGACACACTTTCCCGGGTTAGAGAAATCTGAACCAGCCTGATGCTGTAGTTGTGTGCAGTGTGAGCAGCTGCTTTGTGCCCAGCCAGTGAGAGGGTTGTACTGAAGCCTTCTACCTGCAGCCCAAAACAAGTCAGTGATTAAAAGGCAGCGTCCTTGGAATTGGCCTCTCTGCTCCCTGGAATTGCTGTTCCTGTGGTATATGCAGAGATGCAGGAGGCCAGGCCCTTCAGCATCAATCACAGCAGCGACTTGAGAGGTGGATTTGCAAAAAAGGGATCCGCAGAAACTTTCTTTCGGAAGCCATTACTGCCGTGTTGGCTTCCTCTGATGGAAGGCCAGCAGTTCTGCTTCCCCTCAGAAATTATTATCAGAGGGAAGGGATAAATCACAAGAGAAATTCCTGCATCAAAGCTGCTGAAGCCAGCTGTTATGGGAATTTCAGGCAATATCTGCTTCTGTGGCCTGGCTGCAAAAGCTGCTCGATCCAAATGCAGTGGCAGTTGGGCAAGACAAGTACAGAATCATTAGCTCCCATTTTCAGCTGTTTGGCTGGTTCATTTTCTAGCAGGCATTACCCTTTTCCAGCAGACTGATGCAGCCTTTGTTTTCCCACGTGTGACAATTCATTTTGCCACCCTCAAGGATCCCTAGCTCCTAACTGCAGTGTGCTGCTGACGGGAGCTGCAGTGTCTCTTACCCCAGGAGCAGGAATTGCACATACAGAGCGAGTACTTTATAAATGAGAGTCCTGCCAGCTGGAGCTGTACCGGGGGTTTAATGGATGTCCCCAAAACAGAGCAGATGTCTTGGGCCTTGCGCAGAGCTGTGCCTTGGTTAATAACAACAGTCTTGGGCTCTCTGAAGACCTTCTTGTAACCCTGCAGAGCAAACCTGATACTGCCAGTCCTTTGTATGGATTGCTTTCCATCCCTCGGCTCTGAGGCTGCAGCCAACAGGTTTCAAGAGTGCACCCTGCCAACATTTTCCAATTACATATGGTACAAACACAGACTTCCATGTATTGTATAAAAAAACCCTGAAATCTCTAAACCAGAGGAGTTAAATATTTCATAATGAGGGCTAAGAATCTTTTCCTGTGGTTGAAATCCAGAAATATTATTTCAGTATGTTTCATATTGGGCTGTTTGTTTGCCACTGGTGTTTGCTTTTGTCCCATTCCCCATCAAGTAAGAGCAACTACAGTCTTGAGACATCCTCTCTGTCATCTTTAGCTGGTAACACGCTTTGCAGTGGAGGGAATTTCTAGTTTAAGAGCTTAAAAACAATTATTTGGGTGAGTAGTATTGATCTGAGGATTGTGTTCAAAGTACAAGTGCGTGTAAACTAGTGGGTTTAGAGATTGCAGTTGGTTCATGGCTTCAAGTAATTCACTTCAAAATGGTGCTCGAGTGCTATTGTGGATTCTGCTGAGTGTTTTATGTCATGTTTGGAGATCTATATTCTCAGAAGAGTTGCACTGCGTGGTTTACATAGAATCAAATTATATCCACTTTGATGGTGGAAACTGCCAGCGATGAGAGTGACCCCTTTCCTCCAGCTGATATTAAAAATGTTCTTTGATATGATGGGAATTACTCAAATACTGTGATTTTTATAAAAGCTTGAAAGTAGGTGAGATGTTCTGCTGCTGTGTGGGAGAAAATATATTATTTAACATGAGAAACTATGCCTGGCACATTAAAGAGGGTTGGTTGGCTTGAATGCGTTTGAATTCTTTATCATGACAGTTTGTGCTGCTAATGAGCTGCTATTGGGAGTGAAAGCCATTTTGCAGACTTGCTTCCTCAGCCATTTTGCGTGGTAATGAATCCGCTTCAAGCTTGGGGCCATCGGATTTGCCTTTCCCTCTCTCCCATTGAAGGGGACCCCTCGCTCCGGCAGAAGCTGCAATTAGAGCTTTGCTGGAAGGGCCTGTGCTGTCCTGTACGTGCACCTCGTGGGTGTGGAGTGGGGAAAAAGCCACTCCGTGAGCAAAATGCACACACTTGCCTTCTAAAGTTGCTCAGAACAAAGTTTTTCAAGGGCTTCAAGTATTTTATCCTGCATTTATTTAAATTTTAATGAATTGTATATCATGTGTTATAATCCGTACAATGCCATATTTTGTCCCAAATCTGGACACCCTCTTGCTTTTACTCTCATATGGCACATCCAGGTTCGTAACCAAATAAGCATTTTTCCTTCTGAGTGATGCCTTCCTCGCCCAGCTGTTTTGCTGGGGGCTGCGCAGTGCAGCGTACACACCGTGGTCCTGAAAGAAAAGCAATTCCCCTGTGCCTCCAGTCAGAACAGCAAGACATTGAATCACCTGTCAGGCCTGTCTGATAGGCTGGCACGTTTAAACCTTAAATCAAAATGGGGTTTGGTGTTTGGGTTTGGTTGGGGTTTTTATTTCCTTTTTCCCCCTACGCTAACAAACCTCAGGCAGGGAGATGTGACAGCTCTGCTTAGCACCAGCACGAGCAGCTCTCAGGGATGTGAAAGGACAAGATGTCTGCTGTTGGATTACAGCAGCACCATCACAGGGATCTATATTGCTCATTATCTACTTTAATATTCCCTCGGAGTGCACCAGGCGTGATGGATTTTATCATCAGCTGGTATCTTTGATTCAGCTGCATTTATTTCACCAGGGCTCTACAGATGTCTGCAAATCAGAACCTGGCCTTAGATGTTAAACAAACAAAAATATGTGTTCTGATCAAATATGCTGCTGAGGTATCTAATTTTTTTAACCTCCTATTTCCAGTTTTAATTGCCTTTTTTCCTTAGAAAATCTCATTGTAAATGATCTCTCTACCCTTCTGCCTTGCCACATAGAGCAGGAGCTTAATTTTTATTTTTTAACAGCCGCTATCGCAATGCCTCTGAAAAAAAGAATTGATTAAAAATGTTTTTAGAGCGGCTGGTTTCCTCTGAACAGGAAGCAGATTGAGCAACATATAAGTATTTTTCATAAAAATCCTTCAGCTGAAGTTAATGAATGTGAGCACAGGGGGATCAATCAGCCACGTACAGGAAATGATACAGAAACGCATCATGCCGAGAGCTCACCACAACTGCAGCTCAGATGCCTGAACAAAGTCAAGCCATAATTTAGCCCCCAAATCTTATCAGGTGCTGGTAGAGGTCAATCTGTATTTGAGTAGGGTGTGGCTTACAGCCAAAAATATGGATTTGTGGGGGGTTGCTGAGAGGTTCCAAAAAATCCCCTCAAACCTTCAGCTCTTCTGGAGAAACTTTGTCAATGCAATACCGGGATCTGTTGAGGTGGAAGCCTGAAGCTTTTGAGGGCTGGTTGGTTGGTTGGTTTTCTCCAGTTAGAAATATCTTCAAATGTTCCTTAAACCACAGAAAAAATTAACGCAACATTCCATGGAGCGAAGGAGACTGTACCTACCTAGCAGCGACCTGCTTGCCCCATACCAAATGGCATTTGACTTTTGTTTTTGTTTTCCAAACATTTGCTCTAAAATGAAATGCCAGGTCTGGGTTGGTGTTGGTTGAGTTTGGGTTTTTTTGCTTGTTTGGGGGTTTTGTGGTAGTGGTGGTAGAAATTTCTTTGATTTGCTTTGTGACTTGTTTTTACATTCCTGCTGCTCACATTCTGTCCGCATAACTCTGGATTGGAATGAGTATGTGTCCCTCGATAACAACAATCAGGGAAATTTTTATTCCTGGCTGCAAGTCACTTCATTCAGAAGTGCTTTTTAATTGTGAGGGGCTTCCACTAAATGGAAGATAGCTGGGATTAATTTCTGTGTGGAGCAGCTAATCGTGTTTAATATTCGACCTTGCCTGCCACTGAGCTGCCAGAACCATCAGGAAAAAACGTGAAGTCTGGCTGGAGCAGCTGAGCTCATCCTGGCAACCATTAGGAATAAAAAAAAAACCCAAACTAGCAAAATCCCGAAAGTTATGGGGAGGGCTGCGAGAGCATTGCCATCTCCTCAGCCTTTTCCTCAAAAGCAGAGATGAAATTTCTGTCTGTGGCATGAGAACAGTGCAAGGAGTGATAATATTGTGAAGCCGTGGCTGATTTTATTCCTAATTGAGGAACAGCAGAACTACTGTAATTTTCCCTTGTCCTGCTTGCCTTAGGCCGGAAGGGTAGAGCAGCTACTTGTTTCCATGGAGATGCTTTTTTAGCAGGAGAACTTGGCTTCCTGTTTCTGAGACAGCAAAGAGCTGATTTCCATCACTGCTCTTGGAAGGACATCGTGGGTGAAGGGGTGTCTTTCATCCTAAAGCTTGAGGGGAGGGGTGAGATGTTAAAAAAAGGTCATCAGCAGGGTGGGATTTTACAGTCCAACTCCCAAAAGTCATAAACCCCCTTCACATCTGGAGCCGCTAAAAATATAAGCGTGGATCTCCATAACGATCCTGAGGCTTTATAAAATGGGAAATGCAGAAGATGAGAGAGTAATGGAAGCGACTTGTTGTGGGATTTTTGGGAATGTGTAGACTTGGAATCAAGGCTCTTTGCAGAAGAGAAGGGAGCAACATAAAGGGTGGGTGGGTTAGATTGGCTTACATTAAACTTATTGTTATCTTAAGGTTTTCCTAAAATTCCTAGTCCTTGCATCTTACAAAACTAATGGGGCAATCTGGGCTTGGAAAATCCATTGAAACAAAAGGGAGAAGGTTTCTCATTGGCTTCAGTGCAAATACCTGTGGCTCTGCTCTTACAGCAGATGAAAGACTTTGGGATGTGAGATGACATCATTGATGAAAATCGAGACACTGCTCCCGTGGAAATTAATTTCTTTCTGTTGGCCTTAGTGAAAGTAAGATCAGGTTCACAAAGATAAAAAATTTCCCTTCTGTTTGCAAAATGAAATTAAAATCAAAGCTGAAATTTGGATAAAGCTTTCAAAGGAATGGCATTCTAGATATCTTTTGAGTATCCATGCAAAACTTGTAGAACTCATCCAGTCTGTGTTTCCCCCATTCTGGTTTCCAGGCAGAATCCAGTCCGGGTTTTCCCCCATTGTCACTCCCTGCTCTGATGCCCAAGATTTTTTTAAGAGGAGTAAGGGGAAGAGTTCGAGTTGATTTTTGGAGGGAAGTTGGGACAAGGTTTGGAAGCATCCTATACTCAGTGAGCATTTCCGTTGGCAGCAGCTGCTTCCCTCTTGCCTAAATATTTCCAACTAATTGGGCTTGTGGCAGAAACTCCATGTGAGAATTTTCAGCCAAAATTACCTCAGTGAGGAGAGCAGCAAATGCAGACAAATCCGATACAGCGCTTTATCCTGCCTGACAGTGATAATTACTGGCACAGGTATCCAGGCAGGATTCTACCGAAATGTAGATGCTCTTCAGTGCACAGTGTTCAGGTTTTCCACTTCAGGATAAAACCAAATTAAAACAGGCCCCTAGGAGATCCATTCAATTTCTAAATACTTATTCCCCATCCTGTACTAATGTCTGTGGCCACATTTGTGTTTACTTAAACAAAAGTTCCATTTCAATCATCTTGTAGCCCCCAAGTAACTTTGAAAATTTTTAGGTAGCATCTTTTTAAGGAAATTAGAGCAAGGATGAGCCTTTTACAATGCTTCAGACTCTGCCCAATGTCATCTTTTCTCCAGTAATAAGGCCAGCATGCTTTCAAGGGCTACACTTCCAAATATCACATTTTTTAGAGGAATTAACCAACAGGGAAATCGTTCTTCATCTTTAATTATTTAGGAGAGAGACTGCCAGCAGCAGGAGCCCAAGCACAGACCTATCAAATGACAGCAGTTTCTGGGGCCAATATCTGCTGGAGTTTGTTCACAGCAAACAAGGCCTGAACGCTCCCAATTACAGATGTGTCCAAGGGTGTCCAGGACAGCTTTTAATGGGATGGGACCCCTCTTGCCTCAGCAACAAAGCTGCTTCTCTTGGCAGGATAAAGAATGCTGCTCTTGGAATACGGTCTGATTTCCATTTTTCAGAAGTTTGTTTTTGATAGCTCCCTTTCCTTCTTAACTTCCAGCTAAATTTCTTGGTTTCTTCTTTGCAAACTCTCCCAATCCTGAGTCTCTGATTCCAGGGGGGTCCTGAATTTGCAGCTGTTATTTATGTGGCTGTAGAGCTGCAGGAGATGCTCAGTCATGGCTTCTGTGGTGATTATAGACCCCAGGAAAGGGAAGTGGTTCTCAGAAAAATCATGGCAGAGTTTGTGTTCAGAAAACAGGCCAGATATTTGTGAGAAACACCTCTACATATAAATGATCAGAAAGTTCCAAACTGAGGGGGAAGAGTGTGGGTCTGAAGTTCGTGGTACAAACCAGGATCTAGTTGCTGCAGGGTTAATAGTGTCAAGATGATATTTGCATTAGCTAGCTAATTATTAATTCATCTGCATGTTAAATGTCTGATTTTTATGTTAATTGGACATATTTCTGGCAAGGGAAAAATAACATCCGACGGTGACATTTAATGTCATTTGAATCTGGCTAATGTTGAAGCAGTAATTTCTGTTGTGCTGTTAGGATGAAAACAGAAGTGTTCAGTGTTTTGGTAGCAATTCCCACATCCCACAGCTGCAGGGAAAGATGGACAGGACTCACCCTGCCCTGTCTGCCTGGGCTGTGCCACAACTGTCGTTTCATTCTCTTCTGATGATGAAACCACAAGGATACACTCTGCCCTCCATTGTGCTCTCTTGTCAGCTAGAACAGAAGGAGTTGGGAAAAAAAAGCTGTGTAATTTGCCAAATCCCATAACTTAATGACTCTGTTTTGTCTGGGCTACTAGGCTTGCATTTTACATCACAGTATTTTAAAGCAATTCCTCATTGCTAGAATTTTAAACTCGGTGGAGAACTGGGGGAAAAGAACTCCTTCATATTAATAATTAAATGGCAACAAACCCATTTCTTTTTCTACCGCTTTGGTAAGAGGGAAATAGCACAAGGTGGTTTGTGCAGGGGTTGGTTTGTTTGCAGGGAAAGATCAGGTGATCTGAGAGCCTGAGACAAACAAATGATGGATGCTTGGGTTCAGCAAGGCACTTACACACGTGACTAACCTTAAACACCTTGGACAAAATCATTACTGCCCCGAAGTCAATATAATTGAACTCTGGCTCCTCCAGCACAGGCGGTGGATCATCCATTGCGTGCACTGGTGTTCCTTGCCAAGCAGCAGCATAAATGTATAGCGTTGGAAGGTGTTATTTGTGTTGTAAATTGATGTGTGCAAGGAGAGATTAATCTCTCAGCTGTTGGGAGAGAGAGGAATTCTTGTCGTTTGTGATATCTTAGAAGCTTGCAAATATTACTGAGCAAACAGTAGGTCTGAGCCTGTGGGGCTGTAAGTGAGCTTTGTCTCATTGATTCCCTTGGCTCTGTGCCAGTTTACTCAAGGACAGGATAAACGTTTGAATTTTCCTCTGCCCCTTTGCTGTTTGTTGTACCCAAAAGCTGCTCGGAGCAATCTGAGGCCGAGTTTCTGTCCCATGAGCTGCTGACAGCAGAGCCCTCAGCCCAGGGCTGAGCCAAGCAGGGTCCTGGCGGATCTTCGCTCCATTTCCTTCTGTATCAGCCGGTGCCACTGGCTCAGCCAGGGGTGTCTCAGTCACAACAACAAGTTGGCACCAATGTTTCCGGACTTGGCACAGTTGGGTTTGGTAGCAGTGAGCCTCTTCAATGTGCTTGATATCCAAAGGCATCGGGTGTGTCTAAAGCATGCAAATACCAGCCTTCTTTCATTAGCTGAAAGAAAATCAGCAAGAGCATCAAGGAAGCCTTAGCTCTCTCCCAGGTCCAAGTACCTACCTACAGCTTGGCTCAGCGTTGTTGGAGAGTTACATCCCGGAGCTGTTGCTTCTTAACGCCTCATTTGTCTTCCTGGCCATGGGCAATTGGATTACACTCCCTTAAAGCAGGGAACAGCATTGTCTGCTTTGAGGCAGTGACCTGAAGGACACGTTGAGGAAGTGGGAGACTCGAAGCTCTCTCTCTCTTTTTGCATCTCCACAAGTGTGGTTTAGAGGCACCATAAATCAATCACCTCTTGCCAGCATGCTGTAAAGAGGACGAGTGAGAGAGCTGGGCTAAGAATACAGGAATTTAACTTCATATTCCAGTGACAAGGTACTTGTCAGAGGGGGAGGCAGTCCTGGATTCTGGACAGCTAGCAGTGGCCTGGGTGTGCTCAGGGAGAAGCCTGTGTTAAAACTGGAATGACAGGAGTGGAGGTATGTTGGAGTGGAATTCTATCCAGAAAACCAACCCAAATGTGGGTTGCATTACATACAAAATATTCATAGTTTGAGACAGTGACTTAGACACCCAAGAAGCTTCACTTTGGAGCCAGCATTTACTGATGAGCTATTGACTGTACCTATAGCTCACTGAACAGAGCCCCAGCTCCAATAATTTGTTTGCTATTGACAGGAGCTGAGGTTGAAGTAAATTAATTTAGTCAAGCTCATCGATTTTTCACCACGTATGAAGAAGAGAGGTAACATTACCTAAGTGCTGCAATCACACGGCTTCTTTGAAAGGGTCATGTTCTACTTCCTCTGAAGGTAATTCAAGGAAGATGATAACTCTGTGTGTGCCTGCTGCATCTTCCCAAAGAGGAGCCAGTTCTGGCAGTGCGCTTAAATTAAGGGTGATGTTTTCCAAAGGCTGAAACGTTTTTGAGAATCAGAGAGATGATGTAGTCATGGTAGTTACAGAGATTCCACAGTCTCAACAAAATGAACAGTAAAACACCAGGAGCAGGAATTTTACCGCTTCAAAGGGTATTTGTGTTCTGTCTCCTGTCTGGAAATACAGTGTAATCAGAACTACAGCGTGGAATTTATCTCAACATGTCCAAGAGAAACACTGCTCGTAAATTATGACTTGTGAGCCTACAATCCCTTTCTATTTAGGACATGCCTCAGGGCTGGGGGAGGTTAGATAAGGCACCAGGGGTCTGCCTGGTGCTTCACTGAGTGCCTCTTCCTGAGGGGCACTTTGCCTTAATTCCCAGGGATGTCGTGTTCCCGTCACTGTCCTCTGAGTGATGCCAGCAGACTGAGCCTCCTCCTGCAGTTCACTCTGATATGCCATGTGAAGTGTCTTTGTGCCTGATGGGGAAAGGCAGTTTTTTGTGTGAGGGCAGCTGAATTCTCTGAACAGAGATCAGTGAATTGGTTCCTTGTTTTATTTATACCCTAGTGCTGTGTAGCAGTTGCTCTCAAAAAAAGCCAGCCTCTTTCCTTGTATCCTGAAATCCCCCTGGTCAGCCGGGAGGGCTATTGTACTGCTAAAATTATCCATTATTTACCTGTGGATATCTCAGTTGTTGCTATCCTTGATTGAGCTTGTTCTTTTCTTTATTAGAGTTCTGAGGGGGATTAAAATTAGCTAAATATTGAATGGCTCTTGTATTTATGTACAGAAGAAATGCAGCTTTGCCCAAGTAATGAATCAGTGGAACTGTGAGTACATATGGGCTCAGTGTGTGTGGTTATGTCAAGGACTTAAGGAGGCACTAGGACTGAGACTAAGTCAGTCCTAGGCTAAGCCTAGGTGACTTGGATTGACATACAGTATTCATAAATGGTTTAATTTCATTTATTAATGAAATTAAACTAATCAGTATCATCTATTGAAACTGATGGGGAGGGGGAAGTATGTAAAATTTATGTCATTTGTGTGGAATTCCCTTAAGAAAAAAAATCAAAGCACCATAATGTAAAGTAGATAGGAAATAGTCCTGTTTATTATTTGAGAAGTTATCAGAATTTTATGTTGCATCTGGAATTTTTAGAAGGGCCAGTCTGGTGTGTTCTCTATCAGCCCATTGATATACAAGTGTTGAGTACTCTGTGCTGCTTTGTCAGCGTTTCTGTAGTGCCCTGTGGTTTATGTTTGCATGACTGCTATGGCACAGGTTTGTGACACACTCGTTAGTCTTCATCTGTCACCGAAACGCCTCATTTAGGCAGCATGGCCATGCCTTAATCAATGTCATTAATTACTCATAAGAGCCCTTTTGTGGTAAGGGTGATGTAACTGCAATTACCTCTTATTTAAGTGTGGGAAAGGTGTGATAACTGCTCATTGTGTAGCTGGAGGTGAGCTGATGGCTATTATGATCTGCAGTGTAATTGCAATGTCGTTAAAACGCAGGGATTTCTCATATGAAAAGTACTTCATATATCAAGTGGCACTAATAGATGGATCACTCACATGAGCTTCCCAGTTCCATTACTCATCCCATGTCAAAGCCCAGAGTTTCCAGCACTGTCAGTGCTCAGCTGCTCTGGGAGCTCACCTGTTCAAACACGGAACTCCTGCAGAACAAGCTAAATGATATTTATTCACTTGAAGTGAATTGGAAGCTTCTGATTAAATGGTTACATGTGACTTTAGGAGTAAAAATACCAGCTTCCTTTTTTTAAAGTATCTACCAAAGAATATGTATGTTGTAAATGTAATTGCTCGGCTGTTGTTTTCATCTTGGCACAAAAGTACGATCCTCTTCCAGAGGAAAAAACAAAACACAAAAGCCAATAGGGTCACAGGTTTCTTCAAGAATGTTGTATTTGCGGATATAAAGACGCAACTTCAACCTGTAACTTTTATGACAGGTGTTAAGAAATGATAGGGAAGTTCAAAATGCCATGTCAGTTTAACTTCTGCAGCTTGCAAGTTTTCTGCAAGTGTGAAGGAAAAGAGTCCTGTCCTTCTTTGGTGCGGAGCTGGAAAGGGAGTTAGAAGAAGTCTCCCTTTGCAGAGGATGGCAACAAGTGCTGGGTGATTGCCTGGACCCACTGCTGTGGGCAATCTCAGCTGCCTTTACAGCTGCCAGGATTGCTGCTTCAGGAGAGAAGTGTGGCCAGCTTTATCCCAGAAGGAATCTGCTGAGGTTGAACTTGACTCCAAGTGGATCAGCATTGAAAGTCTCACCCTGAAAGCTTGCGGGGTTAGGTCATGAGTGAACGAAGGCAGAGTTGTAAAGCTTGGGGCAGGGGTCTGACTGTGCACACACACAACTTCCAGCTTCCCCTGTTTGTAACCATGTAGGAATATATCCTTTGTTGTTTGTAGCCGTGTAGGAGCACCTCCAGCCACTCTCTGTTCAGGGTTTTGGAGGCATTTTATAAACAAAGGATATTTGCCTGACTGTCAGCAGCTGTCCTGGGAGTTATACAGAAGTAATCAATTTATACCAAGTTGAGTTTGAACATGTTGAATTTAGAGTACAAGGGCTCCAAATAACCAGGCGCTTTAGAGCAGAGAGTGATTAGCAAGCAGACGTGAGCAATGTGATCCAAGTGCTCTCTGCTCCACGGGCAAAGAGATCGGGTCGATAACATTGTGCTGCAGGAGACAAAAAGGACTTTGAATCATAAAGCAGCTGAAAACGAGACAGACTCATTTTTCTTCCCCACTTTTTGTCTCGGTTTGAACAGTACAGGGCTCCCATAGCACACTGGGGAGCTATGGGATGGAAACAGATGCGAAAAGGGAAACACCAAAATGTGGGAGTGTCCCAAACTGGCATCTAAATTGTGGCTGCCAGGAGCTGTGTGTTGTGAGAGAGGGAACTTGTATGGCATCAGGAATGAGCTCTCTGCCGTTTTTGCCAGTTTGCCATTTCTCTTTTTAAATTTGCCTTTGAGGATCTAAAAGTAGCAGTCTTGGTCTGAGACTGCTCTGCAGCTGATTGCTGTGGCCTTGTGGGCAACCCCACCACATTCCCTCCATATCTGAGGCATGTACATCTTCCAGAGCCCTTCATGGACCAGTGGACACAAATTCAGTAATCGCTGAAAGAAAGATGGAATAAGTAAAGTGAGTAGTAAAGATCCCTGCTACTCTAACTGCACAGAGCAGATACGTTCCTTTCCCTTGAAATCCCCATTAATTTCTGGATTTGTTTGGGTGAAAGTGTCTTTCAGTCTGCAAATATCAGGAGCACTGACATTTATATACAAAATAGGCACTTTGGTAATTCCCCCCCCCGCCCTATTTCTCATGGTCGTTTGTTGTTCAAAGCCCTTTAAACTGATCTTATTTGAAAACTTTAGATCCTTCTTCAAAGAAAGAAATTGTTAAGAAAAGGTTTGAGCCCATAGTGTTCCTAGTTAGAGATGGGATGTAAGAGGTCATCTCCTAGTGAAGGATTCCTCGACAGATTGTTCTTGGAAAAAAAGTGGAGAGTGCACATACTTTTTATTCCTTTCAATTAAAATACTACAGTATTTTTATTTTCAAATTAGCATTATGAACTTTATGTTCTGGGGACTACAGGAGAAACTTTTGGTACCTTGTTCATATGGGTGCTGTGACCATAAAACTGCAGCAAAGTCTCAGCACAGCTCAGGCTGGGGTAGTCTGAGTGTCCTTTTATTCTTACTGGCTACATTTTAGATGGCTGTCATCTTGTTGAGTTGTCTGATTAGTAGATGAACACAGTTCAAAATAGAGCCTGGTTTTGTGTTTTTGTTTTTTAGGCTAACCGTCCAAATGGAGATCACATTTATTGAGAATACCCTTAGCAGTTTAGGGTATTTTAATTGGAGTTTTCTCTGCTGCTAGGTTGGAATAGAAACAAAAGCCATCTGCTTTTGAACTCGTCAGTAGATATCCATCATCTCACTGGCAGTTTTGTTCGCTGTGCTCCCAGCTGATGTGTTTCCTCTGACTGAATTCCCTGGAAAGGCACAGAAATGATGTGCTTCCTTCTCTCAGATATGGCAACGAGAAGCACAGCGTAATATAGCAATACAAATAAATTTCAGGCAATTAAGATGGAACCACCCCCCCCAGAATGTATCGGGTTAAAATGCCATAGATATGAACCAAACCTGTGTGGCTGGCAGTGACCAGGTAGAGCAGCATGCAGTGGTTTTTAGATGTTTTGGTACTTGTATTTTTACACCTTAGGGATATTTTAATACAGCAATAACTTAAGGCTAATGTATTTTAATGTACTGTAGCATTTTAATGAGTGCCTCGTAGCAACAGTTAAAGTCACAAAACGGTTTCCATTAAACTTTCCTGTTTTCAAACACTCCAAACTTCCTCTGTCAGCATAGATGGTCTGGATTTGATCTATGCCCAAAGCAGATTTCCTGGGGTTTGTTACTTACTTTTATGCATTATTTAAAAAAAGAAAAAACCTTGGCTTCTTTTGAGTCATGGCCATCATAAAAATTGCCCTTTGTATTACACTTTATAAGGTAAAATTGCAAATTTCCTCTTCTTGGCTTTCAGAGAGGGGAACCATTTAACTTTGAACCTCAGATCTGACGCAGAGCCACGTCCCGTGTGCATTTTCATGTGTTTAAGCCTCATATTAGAGAGGACCCTGCCACTAGGATGAGGATTTGAAGGTCTTGCTGCAGTTAACATTTTCTATTTTACCACCTAGGAAGAATCACTTAGTCTTATGTAGTCCATGTTTTGAGAGATTATCTGATGGTTTTGAACAAAGCAATGTGATTGTTTCTCTTTTTTTAAAACCAAATGAGCTGGGATGCCTTTTGAGTAGCTACAGTGGCAGGCTGAAATTACTTGTAGATGGTTTTTGCTTTTCTTTGCAGTGGCTGAAGAGCTGATTTCTCTTGTAGCTGATTCTGGCAAGTTTGATGTTCAAAAGGTCAATTGCATGAGAATAAAAAGAAACACAATCTCAAAGGGCGTCTTTGAACTAGACAGACAGTAAAATTAAAATTCTAAATGGTTGATGTGAGGCTTGAAAAGTTGCTTGAACAGAAGTCTAGGAACAGTCACCTCCTTTATGGAGGGATCTTTTCTTGAGGGTTGGCTTTTCTGCCTTCTTTGCTGAAATGTCCATGCAGCTATTTTATTGTCTAATTACGGCCAGGACAAGTTGTTTCTTTTGTCTAACAGCCATTTCTGAAGGTTCCGTGCCCCTCTTGACCACAGAAAACACTCCTTCCTTCATTTCATTTGCCTCTATTATAAGCAGACCACATGTCTATTCTTTGTTTCCTTTACCCCTTGAACTTCGTAATCAATACTGCCTTAAAGTTTAGATCTAATTATAGAAATCACCTGGGAATCTCCAGCATATATAAAGGTGATCAAAACTGCAGTGCTGAGAGAAAACAACGTGCGGGACAGAAGTATCTGCTCCCCCCTCACAACCTTTCCGGCACCTGTGTAAGATATAAACATAACCTGCCTCAATTTACCTCTGCTTTGGGTCACTATTTAGCACTAGGTCTGCCAAGCAGCTCTTTTCTCTTAAAGTTTGTCTGTAGTCTCAGCTCTACTTAATGCATGTCTTTATCTGAAAAAAAATAATCTACTTTCTGATAGTTTTTTTCCATGCTTTATAGTTTGGGATCATCTCCTGTTTCATCAATATCCAATTGGATTTTTTCTCCAGTTCATTATTAAAGATATAAAATTGTGTCAGTCAGTGTGACAGCAAACGTTGCTGTATCTATTCCTCCCACTTAAATTCTATACCCTTGGTTTCCTTTTCAATTAAAAATTTCTAGTGTTTATCTATATGTTAGCACATTGATCAGGTATCGTCTTGCCAGATACCTTACTTTAAAATTCCCTGGTTATAACCAGCTGGTAAATTTTAGTCAAATTAAAAGCATCTTTCTCCTTCCCCATCTCCCCTCTTTGCTCCATCAAGCAATTTTTCCTCATTTGTATCTTTTGCAAAATAAAGCAGTTTGGGTGGTTGCCATAGTTGCTTTGAGCTTTTGTTTCTCAGGACCGAGCACTGCAAAACAGTTCTACAAATATCTCCTGCTATTGATTTATTTTTATGAAAATGTTCAGGCTCTGCCGAACACGAGAGGTACCTTAACGGGAACACAGGTTCACAGAGGTGTGAGAGGCAGAAGTATCCATGGAAACAAACTTCTCTGCAGATGTACAGACATCCTTCAGCCCTCCCAGCCAGAGGTGCAGCGCCGTATTGGCTGACCTGCCTTTGCAAGCTCTCACCTGACCAGCACAGCCTAAGCCCTGTTTAATGTCAGCTCTGAGCAAACTACTGGCATGTCCCACGGGTGCCCTGCACAGGACAAACTCTGTGGCATAATGGTGAGGAAAGAATGGATCCAGCACCTGATATTGTCTTTGTAGAGAAAAGACTAAACTTCTCTTGAAGGCTTTGTCTCATGTGGCATCATTAGCTCTTCCCTCCCATTTTTCTCTTTTTTTTTGGAAGCAGCTGTGTTAAATCCTTTCCTTAACCGTCATCATTTCCACCCTGCTTGAGTCTGAGCTAATCTAAGCAAGGCCTGCAGCCAAACCCTGCTTGCTGGGTCAACCAAGCAGTTCTGGTTAGGAACATCATAGAGGGGATTAGATGGACAAAAACATGAGAAGAAAGCGGTGTTCGAGTGTGCAGCACATGTCTCATAAACCAGCTCTCAAGTAATTCTCTCTGAATTTCCAAAAAGAGATCTCTATATTAATTTTTTTGTCTCCTTATTGCATTTTCTTGCTTTCTTCAACATAAATCTGACCTTGAGCTCAGGTGAAGGCTTCTCATGTGGATAAAAGTTGGCAAAGGGAAATGGGAGCTGACAGCAGAATTGCTGGCCTGGTGTCCCCCCCCATTCATCCCATTCTCTGGTTCATTCCTATGGTTTTGTTGCCAAATTAGTCGACTATTTATGAAGGAAACTCTTATTTTAATAAGCATTAACTAGGTAACATGTAATTATAGATACAGGAGCAGAAAATAGTGGCTGCTACATTAAGGAGTCTCTGTAAATAATGGATCGTAAAGCTGCAGTGACTTTTTTTATAAGGATGTCAAATATTGTAAAGACTTCTCAGATGATCCATGGGGGCCTTCCCAATTCTCATCTTGTTTGCATCCCTCTGCAGTTCAGTTTTGTGCATAAGTGTTGCGATGTGCATTTGTTTTACGGGACTTGGCATGAGCTGAGTGAAGGATTCCCCAGGGAGAGTCCCAGTGGCTGCTTTGACTCCCTCTCAGTGGTGTGAGGGTTGAATCCCAGGAGCCACCTCAGGCTCTGTTCCCTTCCAGCCATGTGCTCTCCCAAAACGTGACAAGAGGCTCTTGCCAATTGCAGTTGTTCTCTGCAAATGGGACAGTGAAAGTTAATGGGGTTTGTCTCACAACAGGTCAAAGAGTTTTTTAACTTCATTCTTTCTGTTTACCTTTCTGGCTTGATAATGGGGGAAATAAATTCTTCAGAGAGGTGTCCTGCGTTGTAATCCGTGGCACTTGGATCACATGCTCTGAAATAACTAGAAAGAAGTGAAGCTTCATTTATTGTTTGCTGAGTAAATCATGGTGTCATATTGCAGAAAGAGATTTTTAAAATGTCCACTATGAGCAAGCAGGGAGTCCTGCACCTCCCTAAGCACTTGGCGGTGCAAAGGAGTGGGATTCTCTCTGGACAGGAGCCAGTGGGCTGAGTGTGATCCATGGATTTATGTTAGAATATGGAATGGGTTGTTACTGGCAGAACTCAAAACATCAGGGAGGGAGCAGTGATTGCAGAGCAGTGCAAAGGCCTGATAAATGTCATGAATAATTAGATGCCTCCCTCAAGGACTGGTTCAGGCAGCTTTAGAAATTGTTCCCAGGTAATTCACAGCACTGCTCGTTGTGTTGGCTTTCCCATAATCTGGTAGGATTGTAAGGCATTTACATTATAAAGGACTGAGAAATGCGGTTGCTAGAGTCAGGAGAATTATTAGTAATTATTATGGTAATTAATAATGGCAATTATAGGACCAATGGGTCCCATCCTTTCAATTAGCTGGCATGAGATGAGAATCTTTTGGCAGAAAAGAAGGAAGAAAAAGTGCTCTCTGCTCATGGCCAGCCCTAGAGCAGAGAGGGAATTACGTCAGAAATTTGTAACTGGGTTAGTGGCTGCTGTTTTATTTTTCCAGTGTGAGTTGTATAATCTGTTGGTATCATCAGCTGAGGTAGCTGTGTCTGACCTGCCTTTTGCTTGAAGTTTGCTGCTGCATTCAGCCAGAGGAAAGCCTTGTGTGCCCGAGAGCTGCGTGTGCTGCTCTAACAGGGCATCGTCCTGTGCCTGCAGGCTTGTCCATAACAGGGGAAAATTGATTAGGGAGGGTTGTTCCTGGGGAAGATCCGCTCTGCTCCTTTGGCAAGCGAGCCCGAAGATGCATGTGAGTTCCCTGAGCTCCACCTGAGGCCCAAGCAAAGGACAGCCAAACCAGATATCGGTCACTTGGACCCGGCAGGGCAGTGCCTGAAGTGACCTGGGAACGGTATTTTATGGGAAATAACACTCAAAACCCGTTAGGCAGCCAGCAAGGGGATGTTGAAGGTAGTGACCGCTAAGGTCTTCCTTAAATTCTTCCCAAAGAAGAATTCCATCTTCCCAAATTAGCTGCTGCTTCAAAAGCACATCTACTCTGTCAGACAATTCAAACCCCGTTAATTCATTTCATTGATCGCAGCCTCTTACGTTTCTATTCACCCTGCCAAGAGCGAGCCTGTTCTCAGGGAATCCATAGGAACTGTGGTGGCCCACGTGCAGAAAGGTTTTTTGGGAGAGCTGCTGTGTGTGGCGGGTAGGAGGATGCTGACTTGGGAATCATTTATCAGAGCACTAATCAACCATGCAGTAGTTTCCTATTGCAAGCTCAGCCTCTGCCATCCTGAAATATTGAAACTGGGGAGATTTAAGTGTTCTGCAAATATAGACCCAGTCATGGGGAAAAAAGAGAAATGCCAGCCCCTGATTAATGACATTGAAGGCATTGTGACAGTGTGGAGCCAAGTGTGTGATGCTCTGCCCTGGACTGGTGTTTCGGTTTTGCATCCTGGGAGCTGTTGGCAATCCGTACTTGCTGATCCGAGCTTGAGGGACTTGGCTGAGCACGTTCCGTTTCCTGCTGCTGCCATCAGCATCCCAATTTTAGAAGTGGTTAATGGGAGGAGACGCTGTTTGGTGGGTTGGGTTTTTTCCTCAGTTTTATCTTTTGTTTTCCCTTCTTTCTGCCTATCCAGCCCCCTCAGGAGGCTGTTCCACAATCTGATTGCCACGGTGGTGGTGAGGAGTATTCACTCCTGGGAAGTTCTGTAACTCCCACACTTCAGCTTATGGAGCTGCTTTCCCTCCTTGGGCCTTACCTCAGCCCCACTAGGAGTGGCAATTCCATTCATTTTTACTTTGGCTAATCAGGCCAAAGTCTCTCCGTTCCCAGTTTCCTTCTGTTCCCCAATTACCCTGGTAGTTATTTTCAGACCTGTTTTACTTGCTGACTTTTTACAGCTCTGGTAGCCTTTGCTCAGCATTTCAAATGAGGTCATTAGGCCTTTGTACAGCAGCTTGAAAGCTCAAAATAGTTCTCATAGAGTTAGTTCTTCCTTTTTGTCACTGCAAGGCAGCTTGAAGTCAGACTGAGATCACCTTGGTGGTTGTTCGGGGAGTTTTCTATTGCACACATTTACATCAGAAAGTTTTGCTACTTCCTGAACCTGGGTTTGCACCTCGTACTGCTGAGTTTTACCCTGTTCTGCTTTCCCTCATCATTCAGGAGTTTGCGTGAAGCAGATCAGCAGCTCACAAATACTGGTAATAAAAGCATGTTGAGAGCTGCTCAGAAAACAGCACTATTACATTAATTCAGGGCAACAGAATAGATGAAGCAGATAAATCTGAGAGTAGATGATAATGTTTTGTTTTGAAAACACTTTTCTGTGATTATTTTATGCTTATTTTCTACTCTGAAGTGGAAGAGAGGAGCAGAACAGAGGCAAAACCCCCAAGTTCCTGGACTACATTAGGCATAACCATTAAAAAAGCCACCTTTTCAAAACTGATTGAGGAATGATAACTTTATTTTAAAACCTTCGTGGCAACCCTGAATTTTGTAACTACATTTAATCCGGTAATACTTCGAGATCAGTCTCACAGGCTTGGAGGCCTTTCATGTTTTGGCTTTGTTTTTGCTCCTTATCTACCAGCTTTACCTGAGCTCCTCATGGAATCCCCTCTGAGGCAGAATTCATCCCAAAAAAAGAGCCTGCAGATAGAAATCCAAAACTCCCTAGTTCCTATTGCAACTCAGACAAGGCACCCAAAGCAAAATCCCCAAGCTCTCAGGTGCTGCTGAGAAGACATCAGAGACTTTTACTGCAGAATATATTGGGAAAACTGCAAGTTGTTGTGTTTAACAAAGCCCACATTTTGTTCTATTTTTTTCAGCAAATAATCTCCAGACTTGATTTTTTTGTCAGAAAGATTTGGGAGTGAGGAAAATTATGAACAGAAGAAATGTCTCCTATTTGCAGCTACTTAAGCAATATATAAATTATTACATGTTTGCTGAGACTTTGATTCTTCGTGCATGCTGGCCAAATTAACATTGCAGAAAAGATTTCAGCCAAGCAAAGTGGGTGAATTTCATAGGAGGAGCTGAACTTTGCATTTGGCACATTACCCCACAGCTGAGGTTCTGATTTATCTGTAAATCAGCTTTAGCTAAAATAACAGCAAACCTTATCCTCCTGTCTTGACTTCTGCACAGCTCAGATGTTGCAGGAGATAACTTGCAGTTTAATTTCCAGATGTGCCGTGCAGCCAATGGAGAGCAAAAGTCTTGAGCAAAGTCCTTTTGGATTATCTGATTTAATAACAGAGGAGAAAGTGAAATTTCTCCTGCATTCTGCATTGGTATAAATAGATATAGCTTTTGACTTGTGGAGGCTGTTCTGAGGAGCTGACACTGTGTCTCCAATATGGGGTTTTTGTAAAGTTTTCTGCCACAGAAAATGTAGATTCTTTTAAATGGAAATGGTGGCTCCATTTAAAGGGAAAGGGGACAAAAAAAGGCAAGGGGAAAACATTTCTGTTGTGCACTGTAGGGGGAGGAAAAAACCCAACAGAATGACAAAGCCTTTCTCTTCCAGAACTTCATCTACTCATATTAAAGGTCAGTGATTTGTATGGAAATTTTGTATGGAAAATAACAAACAAACTTGTTGGAAAATGTAAGCATTTTGAAATTGCCTTTGAGAAGGAAGGTCCTCATGGATGCTGGCACTGTGAGGAGTTATTACTGGGCTGGTTACAAATAACATGTTTAGATCACAGAGCCCAGTCTAATTTAAGATCTGCCATTATCATAAGTGGTTATTAATTTTGGATGGGTTTAGTGTAGGTTCTCACTGTACACCGANGAAGGTTCTCATTGAACACGGAGTGTGCTAAACCCAAGGGAACGTTCTGGGTGAGGAGTCCTCTTTCTCTGGATGGAAAAGGCCCCTTTGCATCCTTGAGCATTTGTTAAATCTTAAACAGCAAACACCAAAAATAGGAGCCAAGTCCTCAGCTGGCACTGGAAAACAGTTATTTTTGAAAGTCAGATTTTTTGGATTCTCTTTTATAGGCAGAGCTGTTTCCTGACACGGGACAAGTCTGTTTCCAAGGGGTCTGTGTAAAGCCTTTTGCTGTAATGACAAATTAATAGCTTTGTGCCAGCATTAAGACTTAAAGCCTCATTCAGCTTCATTAATGCAGCAAATTTGTTGTGCATCCCACCTGCATCGTGCTCAAACACGTAAATGGCACCCTTGATATTTTGTAATGACTGCCTGTTCCCTGGCAGAGCAGGATGTGTGGCATTAACACGAAGAAACAAATCCTTTCTAATTATTTATTTTTTTTACCATATTCAAGATAGGGAGGGTAATTAACATGCAGCAGGGTATGGTCTAGATGACCAATTAACTTCAAATAAATGTGTTCTGGTAATTACTCCCCATGCAGCAGTGCAAATATTAGATTAAGTTTTAGGAGTGAATTTTATGGATCTCTGCGTTTGAGTAATTTAAGATTAAATAAATTGACTGAACTTCACCTGAAATTCTTGTTAAACCTCCAGACCATTTTCTCTTCCTTCTGCCCAAACATGGAACTGCACGAGTCAGCACAGCCTGGAATCCCCAAAGAGTCCCTTTTGCCACGGAAGTGGATGCACAACGGGAGGGATGCTCAGAGACACCCCTGGGCCTTTCTGGAGACAGGAGGTTGGCTTTGCTTTGGATCCTTTTCACGTTGCACACGTATCCAGCAAATACTCCTGGAAATTAGTCAAGGCCATCGAGTTAATACCAGAGTCAGAGAGCCTTTAAATTAACAGTGAGTAATTGGCTGCATTGCAGCCACTAATTAAATGTTCAACCAGAGCTGCTGGTACCTGTCACCCAGAGCTGCCTTGCTGACGGACCAAAATTCCGTATGAGGCATCCTTGCTTTTCCAGACGTCCCTCAGAATTTCTCATGGCCTTTTCCTCTTGAGATCCACCTCTGCCCATGCAAACCAATGAGTGGTGCTGTAAGTTTCTGCTCATAGGCCAGCAGTTTGTACATGAGAAGGTTGATTCATCTTAATAATAATAATCTGAATATAAAATAAAGGTAAAAGTGGTTGTGGTTGTGCATTCCCAAACCCTTCCACAAGCCCAGTCTACAGGGGGTCAGCTCCATGGCTCAGGAAATCCATAACCATCTTCTAACCCATCAGATTAACACACAGGAGATAGGAAAGTCATTTGTACCCTTGCAGAAGGACCAAGTTCCAGGCTGGACAACTGCAGGACAGAGACCTGGAAATCCCATTTAACAGTGCCTCTAATTCCTGTGGTTCAGCCACATTCTCATTCCTAAGCAACCTCTCTTTTGCTCTGTATTCACACAGTTATTTCCACGGACGTTGACTTTGCATTTGTGGGAACTTCCTTTGTGGAGTTACAAGAGTGGATATAGCCACCCACATTCCAGCCCTTACATTAGGAACATTAGTTAGTATTGTTAATATTAACATTAGTTAATAAGCACTGGTTGAGTCGAATTTGTGTTTACATAGCTACAAATCCAACTGTCCAAAGGTGCTTAATCTCAATTACATAAATTCATTTCTACCTCCTGAAGTGCACTTAGCGAGGCTCATACAAGCTGCTGGTGCAATGAGCTTTTTTAAGAGCGCTAAAATTGAAAACGCAACGTTTCCAAGTGCTGTTTAACAATTAATTTGCCAGATATCAAATTTAATTTAACTATTTTCCGTCAAAATAGAGACACGCGTGGGAAATTTCAGGTGAGTGGGTTTAGCCTCAGTGACATTACATAGAGATGTCACAACAACAGTGTCATAAAGGAGGTTGGCTGTAATTAGTTTGGCATTGAAGATCTGTCTGCTTTTGCCATGTGCACTAGGAACTGCTTAATTTGTGGAAAAACAGCAGATTTACAGCCCTGGCAAAGGTCACTTAGTATAGGAAGAAGTCTGTGCTACCCCAGGCTTGATATCAGGCTTTCAGAGCCTGAAAATTATCAGTGAGCTGTGCTCCTTTCAATCCGTTTTTCAGAAATTTAAACCTTTTTAATATACAGTCTCCTGTCTCTCAAAAATACCAAAGGCCGGCTGGATGCCAGCATGTAACAAGCTGCTTTCCGAGGTACCAGCTCTCACCTGTATGTAGATTTGATGGGATTAAAAGCTGTGCTGCGAGAACTCTTTGATCAAAGAAGCAGCTGAAAATTGTACAGGCTGCATCTCTGAGTTGCTGTATCCAGTTCATCCAAGTCTGGCATCCTGCTCTGTGTCTGGCACCATTCTGCCATTCCTGCCTGCAGCCAGCATGCTGATCTGAAGCCCAAAATCCAAGTTCCCCATAAGCCAGCCATTTGCCTGAAACCCTGAGGATACTTTGGTATTTAAAAGAGGGGATTTTCTGAGACATATCACAAGTATTTAAAAAAGGGAAATTAAACAGATGCAGAGTGGATTTTTTTTTTTTCCAAACTTTGCAAAGGTTTTTATTATACGTGAGGGTATGAGGGAAAGATCACTATAATGAATGTCATAAGCCTTTGATTTACCTGCTTGGTTTTAGTCTCTTACTATTGAATTACAGTAATAAAAGGCTGTTCAGGACAGCAAGCAGGAAATGAAGCAGCAACTGGTGATAAAAGAGGCTTTTGGGGAAAATACATCAAGGGCTCTTCAGGAAACAGCAAGATGTTCTTGCTTCAGAAACATTTGTGGGCTTGCTTCCAGTGGGGCTGAAACTAAACCAGCCTTGGTTTAGTTTGGTTTCCTGTTCTATTCCTGAAGCTCTCCAGGACTGGAGCTGGGGCTGTGCTCTGTCCTGCCCGTGCTGAGCCAGCAGCTCACGGGTGGGTTTGAACACTGGGAGCTGGAGTCATTCAGGCGAAGCCTCGCTGGGGACTTGGTGGCCCTCATTTGTTTGCAGAGTGGGTTTAGATGATGGAATAAACTGGCATTTTGCAAAGTGCTGTTTGAATCACCTGAAGCGAACGTAAAGAGCAAAGGTGCAAAATGTAAATATTCCTGTAAGGGCTGGAGGTTCACTTTGCTGATGGCATGGGAATGAGTACGTGACAATTAACTGCATGAGAAACCTCTGGATTTGGCAGAGTTGTAATAGTTGCTGATGTTTTGGTTGCTTTCAGTTCGTGCTGCATCTGAAGTGCAGCATGAATGGGCCCCTTTCAAAAATGTTGAGTGTTAAGATCCTCAGTGGATGGTTTTCAAGGGTTGCTCTACTAAATCAAACCTTTATCTGCAGTGGTCTGATTCAGGAACCTCCTTATGGCTCAAAGGTGGCAGCAGGATACGTGCAAGCAGGATTTGGGCCCTACTTTGAGAGAACAATGTCATGTTGCTTATTTGCAGTCAGCCCCAAACCCTGGTGCTTTGCACCTGGAAAATGAACCACGAAGTATTCCAGAGGTTGGCCTTGTAGGCGAGAGACAGTTCTGCCCTTTGGGATGTCGCTGGGATGAAAATGTGATTTATCAGAGCAAAGCAAAAGTCAAAGGAAGCACGGTAGCACCCACCAGCAAGGGATGTGCCCGACATGGCTGAATGCACATGCTGAGGTTCTGAGTGCTGCCGTGACAATCCTGACCCTGCAGCAGCTGAGAATTCTCTCCCAAAGGGAAACTGGGTTTATCCTGGCTCTGCAGAAGTAAATCTGAAGGAGAAAGGTTGGCACACAGCAGTGTTTCTTTGCTCAGTAACAAGTGAGGGGAAATGCCAGTTGTTTATCAGGAGTTTGGATGTCTGTGAGTCTGACACTTGATCGATGGCCTGTGTGAGCACAGCCTGGGCTTCCCCCTCTCCTCAAAGATGCTCTGACTTGGCTGTGGTATTTGCTTAAATCAGAGCAAACAGAGCCTGAATTACAGGCTGGGTGTTTGCACGCAGAGTAAATGCTCTAAAGCTGATCAGAGGAGCTACAGAAGGGCAAAGGAGCACATTTCAAAGAGAACTGCAACAGTAAAATTTGATTCAGTTGGAGCATCTGACGAGCAGATGGTGAGGAATAAACTGAAGAACGTGAAAACCACGCGGGTGTGTCAGGGGAGTGAGTAACCAAAGGTGAAGTGTGGGACTCGTGTAGCATAAACCACAACCCAGTCTCTGAAATATTAACAGTCGTGACACTTTCCCAGAAAGGAGGGTGGCTCTGATCTGTGCTAGCCCATGGCCACAGGAGCCAGCAGAGCGCCAGCAGCTCCGGAAAGGCGGCTGCAGGAAATAATCTGGACTAGTTCTGTTGATACTCTTGGTACATGCATTTTGAGAGACAGGAAAACGGTCTAGAAGGTGCCAAGTCACACTGGCTGTCACTTTTTCAACCAGCCACCAAGTCAGAACTGCACTGTTGTGATCCTCCCACCAGGCCTGCAGCATCCTTCTCCAGGACGGAGCTGCCCTTTCCAAGAGGTCCGGATGGGAGCAGAGAGGGCCATGGGGTTTTCAGATGGCAGGAGAAACATGCTCATGGTTTTTTTCAGTTCCACGTGGCTCTGTGGTTTGGTGTCTTGCTCAATAGCTCAGCTGGGCTATTTTGACTTGACCCCTTGGATTTTTTTTTTACTGGATTCAAATGGGAAGAATTCATTATTTTGGTTCTTGGAGATATTCTATCATTTGGACTTAAAACAGCAGTTGTAGGGAAAACTTCCTGGCAAGTATATATATTTTTAAATTTGATCAATGCGCTTTCTCTGTGTTCTCACCTCTCATTTATCCCAAAGAAGGTGGAACCTGGGGAAGCTTGCGGCTTTTAGGTCTGTTTTCTTTCATGGACCTCACAGGAATGAAAAAGGAGAGTGGCTGTAATGTTTAGTTTGTGAAGAGGGCGAACATTAGCGTTGGGGGCTGTGCTTTTAATTATTAGTCACAAACTTTACTTCCAAAGCTCTACAGAATTGGAGGAAAATCACACCTGGAACTGTGCTCACACAGAGAGGAGGTTGCATAACTGGGCTGAGATGACAAAAAGCTGTTGTTCAAATCAAACCTGTGTGTCTGTGGGGGAATTAGAATACCCAGTAAAAAATGCAAAGGCTACGTCTATGACTGATAAATAAGGGACTGAGGGATAAATCAATGGACTTGTGTAAATAAATCATTCCAGTTTTCAAAAGCCTTTGCAGACCAAAAGATGCACTTGTGGCAAATTCAGCACGGCCTTGACAAGTGCAGTCCTCTGTGGTCTTTGCTGTCACACAATATTCAAAGCTTTCTTCTCCCTCATCTTCAGCTCTTCACGCCCTCCTGGTGAGCCTGGCTAACCCCCCTGCCCACGTGTGTATTTGGCAGGCACTGGGGTGCAAGGAGGGGATTAAAAAGTCACTCCTGGGAGCATCTGTGGGAGGTTTCAGGGTATTTCTGGCTTTCCTCACAGTCAAAAACTTTTTTAGACATAAAAACTTCTGAAAAAATAAATGTACTGTGTGCTGGTATAAGGAAGTGCTCCTGAGAATGTGTAAGGCAAGTCCTGGAAGGGAGGGGATAAACAACAACAGCTGGAAAATTGTAATAGTGGAAAAAAAGTGAGAGGGATTAAAGCCAATTCTAGGGAAAAAACTTTGCTCTTGTGCTTTAAAGCACACCTCTCATAAGGTATATCCTTCGTTGCACTGGTTTTCATGAGGCATAATCACATACTTGAAGCTTTTATAGAGTTCATTCTTTGAAGTACTTTTCCATGTCAGGGTTTTAAAAAACCACACTAAACCACTCATATTGCTGGATTACTTTTTTTTCCATCCAGCATTGCAGCATATTCCTGTCCCATCCATCCTCAGGCTTTTCACTTGTGTCTGTAACGTTTCGCAAGGATTTCAGTGAAGTCAATTAAATTAATCTGGATTTACCCTGAGAGTTTGCAGAGCAAGAACTGCTATATCTCATTTTTAAGGGTCCTCTCTTTTCCTAGCACAGGCCCTGCTGATAAAGGGGGTGGGGGATTTTTAGGGAGGAGGGCATAGGATCAGCTGACTGCTGATGTTGCTCCATCAGAGAATGGACTTGCCCGTGGGACAATCATCACAGGAGACCCAGAGCGGCTTTTCCTAAAAAGGGAAAGCTAAAAGGGTGTGAGATGTGGGGTCTGTGGCTATCACAGAGGAGTTGTGTGTGTTTAGTACCGCTGGGACAGGATGGGAGCCGACTTCCCAGTTCGGGGAGCCCAGGAGGTGCAGGATAACTGCAGAGGTGATGTTTAGGAGTGCACATCTGACGTGGTGTAGGTGATACACAGGAGAGCTAAAAATACCTTCTTCCCCACCAATGGGGAACAGACTTCTTGCTAATTAGGCATCTTTTAAGCTTGGTTTGCAAATTGACTTAATAATATATAATCATGATTTACTAAGAGACAAATTAGCATTTGACTTTGAATTTTGGATAAGTCACCTGCATTCCTGGTGTGTTATCGTGGAACTCATGCTTGGCACGTCATGATTTTTAGGTCAGCAATGTGAAAACACTGGACAGCTTCTTTCTTCCTATTTCATAAGAGTTAACCTAAGTCATGGCATTAGGGAGCATTATTTTATGGGCGAGAATATGCTAGTTATTAAAAGTACATGGGGAATGTTCCTTTTTCCTTCAAATCTAGCCAGGCAGCTGTTGCTGAGTTTCTGGGTTTGTGCCCACAGGGTCTGTTTTATTGATCACATAATACAATAACTTTTGTCAATAAACAAAAATCCCCATGTTGCTCAGGTTAAGATGTGTTTGTAGCACAAGGAACTGACCCAGAACTTTGGTACATAACAAACCGGGGTGTGTGGAAATCTAACACAATGAAATGTGTGCTTTTCTTTCCTTTCTTAAAAAAAAAAAAATGCTTTTGGAAAGCAGAAATAAATTTTAACTGCCTGTTTCCACTGTGATCCACATTCATTTATTTCTCTGCTTTCTTGCAGTCTGTGGTTCTTATAGCTATCAAAACTCTTGGTAATCAAGCAGTCTCAAAACACAAGGCCTTGCAGCCTGACTTCAGAGTCAGGATGCTCAAGAGAAGTGAGCACAAAAAGGAGGGGAGAGCTGCACCGTGGCCATTTAATAATCAAAATCAACTGGTTGAGCAGGAAAAGCACATTCTGGGTATTTTTGCTGCTTTATTGTTTGCATGCTGCTGCTGCTCCAGTTCCACAAAGCTCCCGGGAGTCTCTATAGTTTATAGTACATGACTCATTGGTCTTTTGACACTGAGCTGTTTGACACAGAGATTTTTATTTGTACTTCCATGAAGAAATGTATGTACAGATAAAGGTTACAGAGGGAGGTGAGTGGCCCCCAAATTGCGTTAACTTTAAAAAGTCACTTCTCTCATAAAACGTTAAATAAGATGGCAGCGATGGCCCTTCCAGAACACTCAGACCGTGCCACTGAGGTTTGTGTACATACAGCCAGAACAGAGGTAGAGAAAATACCTTTTACAGGCTATTTACCTCTCACGTAATCAAAGTGGCAGTGGAACAACCCTTACTTGAAACTGCCTTTTTTAGAGTGTCTTACTGTAAAGCTGACCTGCTTCTCTTCAGCTTGGTTTAGCAAGCAGGTAGGAATGTGCAAGGGATGAGACCATAATGCAGTGTTCTCCCCTTTTTCGTTCCCTTTTCCAATCATTGTGGTGCCAGTGATGTGATCTCAGGTCCTTTGGCACCGCATTTTAGGAAGGGTTTTGTATCTATTATTGGTCAGTCTCCAGCAGCACTGAATGGGAAGTGCCCTAAATATATTTGCAAATAAACACCTGGAGCTCGGCAGCAAACTCCCCCCAGGCTTCACTTAAACATTTTGTAGATTCAAAAATGGAAAGGCAGGAGAGAAAGTGCTGAGGATAACAAGGGGATCTGTGCCGGGTAAGTTCTCCTGGGAGCTGCTTTGAGGCAGGGAATGATTTTATTTCCCCGCTGTCCTCAGGAACCACCAGTGTTTCTGCTCCTCATTCCATTAGAGGAGCACAAAGGAGCCAGAGCTGGGCTGCGTGAGGGTCGGACCGTGGCCATCCCTGTCCTTTAAAGAAATTTATTCAACTGTGCATGATGAATTTTTTCCTCCACTGCATCACTTAGAGCCAGAGAGTATTTTGCCCAGAAACGCAATAGCTACTTTTTTTAGCTGCAAAGATCAGTGGGTATTTAAACTTCCTGGAGCCTCAATAACCCCAAAGCAGTCAGTCACTGTGAACGCTTTGCTCTGCCTCTTTCTAATGCCCTGCACTTTGTATTCTTGTTGGAATTCTTAGTAGCTTATCTCAAAGAAATAGCAAGGAGGACTCTGCTATTCCATCTCTAGAAGAGCTCTCCTGATAGCTAAAATTTTCTCTTGTTATCTCCAGGTGTTTCAGAATTTAAAAATTGCTGTGGAAAGGCATAAATTGTTTGGGGCACAGTTGGTTGAAATTCTGTCAAAACGAGATGGTTTTAATGAGTGTGGAAGGAGGCTGCATACAGGAGTCAGCCATGCCAACCTGCGAATAACCTCAAATGATTATAAATAGCTTTGTGATACCTTGCAATGATAGCTTCTCATTTTTGAGTGGTTATTCTGTGTCTGACAACAAAGATCTTGTATTTGGAAGTTTAAAGCCCTCATTCTATACTCAGCTGTTTCGATGGGAGATGGGGTAGAGGAGAAGGGGAAAAGGAAGTTCCAGTCGGTCCCCACTCTGCCCTGGGTGCTGATGTAAGGGTGTCAATAAAGCAGTCACGGTCTGGAACATGTACAGCTATGGGGATGCTGGGATTTCCTGCTGGGGCTTTCAGGCTTCTCTTCCAAATCCTTGCATTCTTTGCACTTCAGGTTTTGATCAGGCAAATCTTCCTGAGAGGAGAATAAAAGGAATTATAACCTATGTGGGACCTTTCAGTTGATTAAATTTTTCATCCTCTGAGGAAAACCCTTTTTAGAGTTTGGGAAAGTGAGGTGGTAAAACGTGCCTAATTACAGTTGACTCCAGTGGATGAACTTCAGTGTTAGGTCTGGAAAAGTTGAAAAGAAGTCCATGGTTATTTCAAAATTAATTATCGCTCTTCTGAAGTCCTGCTGAAAAAAAAAGAACAGCTAGGCGAAACCAGGCAGTAAAATGAGGCGCAGATGAGGCGAAATCTACCATGTGTCAGCTACGCCTTAGAGCCAGTGGGGGGCTGCCTTTGTTTGTGTCAGTGGGGTGTTTGTGCTGAGGTATTCCAGGACACCTTGTGCTTCCCACGGCAAAGCCCTGGCACTTGCTGGGTCTGACACAACTCAAACAACGCTGGGCTGCCTTTCTTGGTTTAACGTTAATTTTTATTTTATAGTTAGATGCTGAGGCCTAGAGGCACTTGCAATTATAATGTAAATATTTGAATTTTTGTTTTTTGTGATTGATCACCTGACTTGAACATCTGCTGAGTACAGGAGATGCAGGAGCTGAGGGGGAAGGAATGGATCTCCTCAGCAGGGCCTTGGCTCAGCACTCCTCAAACATTTCCTCCTGACGTGTTGGTGCTGAGCGGGTGGGCACTTCCTCCTTGGTGGCATCAATTCCGTGGCTGCTGAGAGCTTTGCTGTGCTCAAGTCATTTACACCGCCTAGAACACAGGGAACAAAGCATGCTGAGAGGCCCCTGAGCGATTCTCTCTCCAGCAGGCACAGGGCAGGTAGAAATTTCCCTTGGGACCTGCCAGGAAAAGGCAAAACTTGCAGTCAGGCCTGGCACACCTTATTGCAAGTGTGACTGGGGGTGTATGATGGCCGGAGGTGACGCTGTCCCTGACCAGGGCACCCCTGGCCAAGGATAAATCCCATGAACCAGGAGGGATGGAAAGCTGGTTGAAGTCTTTGCCTTGGAGAGAGGAAAAGAATTCTGCCTTCCCTCCCTAGGAATGGGGCGATTTGTCATTTTAAAGCTCAGTTTCTGTTCACTGTTTATCCACGCCATCCCAAGCATTACACAGGCTGTTAAATTAAGTGCAGCATCCAGGAGTGCTTTGTCCAAGAAGCTGTGTAGTAAAAAGGTACCGGAAAGCGCCTGCGACAGAGCCTCGGGGCAGTAAAGCAGCTGCTCCAGGAGCGATGGGGATTCTCTTCTTTTGGCTCCCTTACCTTCTTTGCCCTCATGGCTGACCAATGGAGAAAGCAAACTGGTGCCTCTTCACGCAGCTGTGTGACTTGTAGGAAGAGCAACACCACTTTGGTGTCGCTATGGAGCGCTAATAAAATACTTGTTGGGGGGCTTGGCTATTTATGGAGCTTCTGTTGGAGCTGGAGTGGGGGTTTCCCTGTTGATCCATGTTACAGAAAGCTGCACCACGGACCGGGAGCTAAAATTGTATTTTACAGTCTGGATCAGCAAATCTTTTGAAGTTCATTGATTAAACCTCGGTCCGAAGTTATTTTTGGATGGCAGTTCCGACCTCTCCCTGACTTTGTGGAGAGAGTTTAGAGAAAGCCAGGGCTCCTGTGCGCCGCAGCACTTGGGCTGGTACCAAATGGCGGAGGAGGGCGGTGGCCAGGGAGGACCCTGGGTGTGAGGCACAGCTGCGGCGAGCACCGGGCAACTCCTCGTGGATGCGGCTCTGTGTTTCCTGCAGGAACTACAGGGAGGCAGCGCCTCAGGCAGGGCTGCCGGGAGCTCCTGGGGCAAACACTTTGTGCTTCAGTAGAAGAGGCTGTGTTAGACTTCCTGGACAGTGCGCTTGCTGCGGTAGAAGAGGAATTACAGAGCTCTCAGAGAAAGGCAGAATCCCTCTGAAATCTGCAGGTGTAAGAGCTGCCAGAAAAGTTTTAGATGCATTGTACTAAATTCAGCAGAAGTCGAGAGTGAAGTTTCAAGAAGGAGTTAAGGGAGAGAAAACAGCTGAAATAAAGCTCTGACACTGACTCTATCTATGTGCTGGAGGGGCAGACAAGGGGAGGAACTAAAATGTGGGTGAAAGCATTTTATGGAGACTGGAAATTCCTTTGGGGAGTGAAGCTGCTCTCTTGTGCTCTTGCTTTGAGGAGGGGCTCGGTATTTGTCTTCTGGGCCCAACTGAGAGAAAATATTCCATGTGATTTAGGAGATCAAGACAATTCATTCAATTCACCTAGAAAAAGAAAAATCACGAGATATCACCTGTGATTAAACCAATCCGGTGCCATTCTGTTCTGCTCACAGATATTCCACAATCAGAGAAACAAGGGGACATCTTCAGCTGGGTTCTTTGCTGTGAAGGAAATGTGGGGTGATTTCTTTTTCACCAATCAATCAATGTACTAAATGCATAACCAATGTGTTTTCAGTGTACTTAAGGCCTACTTACCGAGGCTTTAGGTCAGTATTACGAAAAAAATCAACACCAAAAAAAAACCCCAAAACATATCCCCCCTAAAAATACCCAATCAAATAAACAAACCAGAAAAATCAACCAATCAAACTAGAAAAACCCAAAAAACCAAAGAACCCAGAAGGAGTGGTGAATGTTCTCTTATTGATGTCCTTAAGAGAACTCTCACCTCTAAGTGTTGCTGGATTGTGGTGCAGACACGTTTTCGTCCCGAACACCTTCTAAGAATGGTTATTTGTCTTCATTTATTGCTTGATAGGAGTCTCCCCTTCCCACCGGGTCACTCCAGGACCACCACGCACAACCCCCTGGGATCAGCCAGGGAACCTCTATTGTATTAGTTTCAGGCTCATTATTTTCGGGAGGGGAAAAAAAAGGTGGAGACATTTAATAAGATCAGTTACCTTTGGAGGTAATTTAAGCTCTTCTCTCTGTAGTTAATGAGCAAAGTAGACAGGAGCCTAAAGATGAAGGTGGTTTTGCCAGTGCTGTCAAAAGCTGCATAAAAGCGACTGAAAGTCTAAGACTAAAATAATGACTTCGTATATAATTAAAAGAAAGTTCTCAACAATTTTCTATTAATTTTCCCAGGAAGGTGATGCAGATATTTGGTTATTTGACTCTAGTCAGACTTCACATGCTTGAAGCAGAATCGCAGCTGATGAAACAGCACCATTTGAAGTCACCGATTCCTGCCTAACAAGCTTCCTGAGCCTCACTCAGGGAGCTCATTCCCAGCCTTTGTGGAGCACAGTACTTGTGATTAATGGGAACGAGAGAATTCACCACGTGGAGGCTTTTGAGTTGGAAAGAAATGCGAAGCCTCCATCCCAAACTGCCGTTTCCACGCTGCTAAACGCAGCATCCCAGTCCTGAGGCCACTTTCTCCCATTTTGTGGAACGAGTAGCTAACATCCAGTCTTTACCTGCAGGAGAAGACGGCCGTCCGACATTTGCTGTGCTGATCTTGGTAAACATTCTGTATGTGGTTTCGCTAATTTCTGTGCTGGGAACTATGGAACTTGTGCGTGGCAGGGATCATCCTAAGGATGGTTGTGTTTTACACCAACGTCATTGTGGATTTGGGATGCTCGGGGATGTCTCTGCTGTGCCCGCTGGTTTTGTGGGATGCTTTTATTGCCGTGGATTGGCTGCTAAGTCTCTGTTTACTCAGCCCCTCTGCTTTGCTTTAACAGCTCTGCCACTGCAAACCAGCCCAGAGAGACAGATCCTGAGCCGGCCGTCCTGCACTGATAACATCGCTGATAAACCCCTGAGAAGGGACAGGATGAGCCGCTGGAACCGCTCCCTCCCTGGCCACTGAAGGGCTGCCTCCCAGAAGATGGAGCTCTTTCCCCGAGACTGCTGCTGGAGACCTGGTAAGTTCAGTATCACATGAAATTGGGGGTATTCGTACAGATGTCAGGGAATTATTCCTCACAGCTGAGAGAAAGAAAGAAATAAGCATGCTGATGACCATAGTGATTTTATGATAAAAGAAAGGTTTGATTTGGTTTTTACCTCAGTAAATTATACTTCTTAACAATAATAGTACATGAAAGTAAGTTCAGGTATTAGAGTCTAGATGCCAACCTTTTTTTTTCCCCTTTGAATCTACACGTGATTCTTGGCAGAATTAGGTATATAGAGCATTGCAATTTTCTTGAGTTTATCACTTGATTAGGGTGGGGGTGATTTGTCTTACTGACAGCAGTCACCCCCTTTTTGCTGGAAGCAAATCCATTTACTTCTCTCTGGGATGAAGAGGGGGTATTTATTTCTGGTGTGCTTTGGTTTCCACCTGTGAATGATAAGGCCGGGAGGGATTTTAAATTTCCACATTGAAAATCAGGTGAAAAAGTAATGAGCATAGAAGATTGAAAGCAAAAGATGGATCTTGATTCTTGCTTAAGGAAGGATGGTTTGTGGGAACCCTCAGCCCCTTGAGTTGGGGCTGAGAAGCAGAGCCCTCCTGGGACCAGATGATGAAGGACAGAGTAAGTACGGGGGGATTTGAATACATTTATTATCTGTTTGTGCGTGTTTAGTGTGTGATCTTCCTCCTTTTAAAGCAGCGTTAGCACTCTCTGTCCTTCCCTTCCCTGCACACCCCAAATCTGGGGTAGGGCTCTCGGTCTCTCTGAAGCCTGGAGACACTGAGGAGCCCCCCTGGGCCCTGGACAAAACTGCTGTTAATGACACCCAGCAACTGTCAGTGTCTCGGCCTCACTGTGAGGGCTGCTGTGAACATTTTACTTTTCGTTTTATTGCTGCAGATCAGATACTGGATTTTACAGCTCGCATGTGTGCTATCTAAACTGCAAAAAAGATTAAGAAGAAGGGAAGTTTTATAAGCACTGACGTGGTTGTCATGACTACCTAAGCCACTTTGCTGGTGCCATACAAGTCTTTCACTTTATCTGTCTAGCTTTTATACAAAAAAAAACCCCACATCTATTTCTGCATGAGAGTCTGAAGAAACAGGGCTCAATAAACATCTGGAAGCATAAGTATGTGTGTGGGGTGTGATGTGCAGGTGAAGCTGAGGCTCATTCCCCCCCAGTCAAATCACAAATGTGTGTGTTAAATTGTGTTAAACGCCTTGGACAGGGAGAGAGCCAGGTCCCAGGTATCTCTGCTTTTGTCTGAACTGACAAGATTGGGGTCCTGGCAAGCAGGGCTCCAAATGACCAGGGGCAGCAGCCTGCTCTGACTGACTGGGAGGTGCACGTGTCCTCCCTGAAGCTGTCAGCATTAGAAAGTTTGAATTTATAGACAGCATATCCTTAAATAGCCTCACCATCTCTTCTGTGGAGTCCATAAGCCTCTTCCCCAGGCCTGTAAGGCTGGGACTTGTGAATGCTCTCCTGGAAAAGTGCAAGAAAAAGTCCAAAGCCTTTTTTGGTGGTTTGGCGATTTTTCGTTTTCCTTTTTTCCTGTAAAGGAAGGGTTTGCTCAGTGACAGAGTCATGGCTCACGTACAAGGGAACAACCAGAAACAGGAGGAGAATGTGTGTAAATGTTAGCATATTCCCGGTGCTTTATTTCAGGCAAGCAATGGGTAATCACAAGGAGAACAAGGAAAAGTACAAAGCGTGTTTGGAAAAAGAAAAGATGTACCATGCTCTGGGCACAGGGTCTCCAAAACAACAAGGGGCAGTTTGAGATAAAGTTTTGTTGCCAGGAGACTGTAACCACGAAACAGAAATGCTGATTAGCTGAGATACTTGAGAGATGATGAAAAAAGACATCGTGGTGTCTGTGTTATGTCAAAACCATAAAACAACACAGTTATCTTGGAAAAGCTGAACACAACAATGCAGATCCTAACAGCAGTAAATCCAGCCCAAGTGCGAGTGGTCACAGGCTGATTTAAACTTTAAGAACATAGCTGAAGTTGGTCGTTAAATTACTGGAGGAGGAGGAAAATGAAGAAGGTAAATGTATGCAGCTCTGTCATTCTTTGAGCACTGAATTAGCTCAAACCTGCGGGAGAATGGGCAGCTGAGGTGAGAGGAGTCTCTGTAACCTGGGTGTGCCCAGCTTTGTGCTTTCCTAAGGAGCCAGGAACTTCTGAAGAGAATCATTACAGCATAGAAAAGCATTTTAAGTTCCAGGTGGGCATCAAAGAGAAAAGTTTAGAAAGAAATCTGAAAGAAATCAATGGAAAGGGAACAAGGATAGAATTTCAGAAGACACAGGCCTGGTCAGCAGGTTCTTAACATGGTAACAGGAAAATAACAACTTGAAAAAAAGAAGCCCTCTGTTAAAAACCTCCTCTTTTATGTTCCCCTGGAAAGGCTGTCATGGTCAGAGGAAAAGAAAATTGTCCACCATGCTGAGGCAGGTTTGCATTCCTCTCTGTTATTTGGTTGCTGACAAAGCTGGCAAATACCTGTGTAAGAGAAAACATCTGCAAAATGCTTGTGTAGCTGGTGGGGATGTGAAGGAGGTTTCAAGTAAGATCATTTCCATGTGTTCATTTGCTTTTTTTATGTGGGGAGAATCTGGACTTGTGAAAGCAACTTGTTTGCAACTCCTGAAAAAATTGTAGACTATGCAGTAATGTTATTAGAATAAGATCAGTGATTTATACTAAGCATTCCTAAAAATTGCAAAATGTAATTTAATTATTTTGCCAGTGGGGAAATGGTGAAGAAATGAGTTGTGCTTGCTTAACCTAATTTCTGTTTCTTAGCACAAGGTTTGTAATTACTTTACGTAAGCAAGTTATTTGTTTCCATTAGCAATAATTGACGAGTAAATGCAATGGTGACATATTTTCTCCTGGAAAACTCTACGATGAAGTCCCTGTAGTTAAGAGCTCTGACCAAAATCCCCATGCCAGGTGGCTCTCCAGTGTGTCATCCCAGAGACTCGGCTTTCCTTAGTGTAATGCATCCCTTAGTAACTGGAACCTGCAGGTCCCTGTTCCTGCACACTCCCTGCAGTAACACCCCTTAAATCCTCAGTGGATTAACATTATCAAGGTAATGAGGTTTTATTGCTATTTCTCAGTTAATCTGTTTTATTGTGACTTTGGCTGCTCTGCAAGAAACATAAAATGAGGCCCGGATCTCTGTTTTCCACCTCTGGGATAGGTGGAATTTGGAGCGCGTGACTCCAAGGGCTTTCCTTCTGGGACACTGCTGCTGGTTTGTTATTCCCATCATGGGAAGGGGGTGTTGGACTCGGTGTTGTGAGCAGAATTCTGCCAGTTCCTAACCCCTGGGTCCCTGGGCCTCTCCGAATGCTGTTCCCCAGTGTTTTGCAGTAACGCACGTGATTAGCTGCTGCTGCTGTTCTATTGATTGATACCAGGTTAAAGGCAACCTGTCAGGCTTGGCTTCCTTGAAAAATGTCTGTTAGAGGCTGGATACTTCCAGGAACTGCTTGTCACTGGGTATTTGCTCCTGTAAACAACTGCTGGTACCAACCTTCAGTAAATGCTGGATAAAAGTGCCATTTCCCCTGCCTTGGGAAACCACAGCGCGTCCTCAGAGCCCCACAGGAGTCACTGGGGGGCTCTTAACAACCCGTGGCAGGAAATCCATCCTGTGGCAAAGTTAGTAGGGAATGCCCAATCCCCTGCAGGTCACAGATGGTTCTGGAACTCCTCAAAGCTGAAAGTCATCGAGCATTTTTAGAAACCAGAAGTTCATAAAAATTAAGCGTTTTTTCATAGGTAGAGTGCATCTCGGAGAACGTGCCCGGTGTAGCTCACCCCCAGGTAGCTCAGGAGTGAGAAATTGCAGAAAGAAGCAGAGTGGGGAGACACAGAAATCCTCAGGGAATCACAGCTGCCTGTTTTCTTTCTTCTCAATCTAATTGTTTCCTGCCACGAGGAAATACAGGAAAATAAAAACGGAATTCTCACCCAGAAAAGGACAGTGCCTATTGATGAGTGCATTGTGTGGCAGCAATCTCTTCATTGCACTGGTAGATGACAAAAACTGTTCCTAATAAGGGTTTTCATCGCTTGCAAACTCAGCCGCTGCTGATCAGCCCCTCACGGATTAGGGATGTTCAGGAGCAGACAACTATCTGCAACAAAGGAGTACATTTTCTCAGGATAAAAAAGAAAGCTGAGGATTACAAGGACCCAGCGGTCTTTATCTGCAGAAAAGCCTTGTTTCAGGTTTCTTACCTCTTCTTAAAGGCTTGGAATAAATAATATTGATTTCCTTTAAAACTTAATGTGTTCACTGTTAAAGTATTCACACAGCTTAGAAAAGAGAAGGGATTATTTTGCTTTTAAGCCTTCCTTCAATGTGAAAAGAGATCTCTTTTGTCAAATTTGTCTACAAATTATGAATTTGTAAAATTTATATTTTATTAAAAATTAAATTTTAATTAAAATTTTATCAATTATAAAATTTCAGTCAGATATTATAGATATGTATTTATACTTATTGGAGCTGTTCCTGCAGGGATTACTTCTCGCCTACTGACTGGAGGTGAAAACTTATGTGGAGACTTTCCTGTTCCTCTCTTTTTGTGTGCAAATACGTAGATCCAGAGGAAGGCCCTTCTATTGGGGTCAGTGGAGCCGTTTCCTTGAGCTCTTTTCCCTGTCTCACCTGCACTTTGAGCTCTTTCCTGGCAGTGTGAGTCCAAAGGAAATACCTGAGTGAAGGTTTGTTGTGTACAGTCTCTCTATTATTTTGTGGTTTCCTAGTGCTGAACTCCCAACCCGTCCATAACATCTGGCTGCATTTATCCCCTTGGCACAGAAACTCTTTTAAGTGCTCTGTTTCTGCAGAGTCATGGAAGATATTCTCAGGAGCTGACCCACAGCAGAGCACATCCCGGGAGAGCAGAGCAGCCCTGGATCACCTGCTGGGGGATAATCGATCCCCGTACCTGCTTTACGGGCAGAGGGATCGAAGCGCTTCCCACCAGGGCTTTGCCTGGCTCGGAGCTGTCTTTCCATTAAGGCCTCACTGTCCGTGAGCTGCCCCAGGGCTGGAACAGGATGCGCTCGGTGGGGAAGCAGCAAGCACTGGCAGCACCATCGGCAGTGTTTGCTCTGTAAGTGAGGTGCCGGGCCCTCAAATAGAGATAAGCAGGGTCCGTGCTGATACCTCACTGCTCCTGGCACTGGGCTTTGCAAAAATTCCCTGTAGCTGGAACACTGCTGCCACATCCAGAGTTCACCTGTGGCTTGTAAGCTGCTTAAATATTAAATGGTTATTGATTCCTTATCCTGGCAAGCTTGATTGTTTAAGCCAACTGAAACCTCTGTAGGTCCTTAACAAAACTGGAAGTGATGGGTTTAAAGGGAGAATATGGCGGAACAGCTGGAGGAGGGGGATGGCCATTGCTGCAACCAGGGTGTTGCTGAATGCCAGGCAGAATGCCAGAATAGCCTGAAAATCCTGGTTTGCCTTGGTCTCTTGTTGATTTGGGACCGGTGCAGGGCTCGGTGGCTGTAGCCGCACGGTTTGCTGGTAGAGGATATTTGTGCTAAAGGAATTTGCTCTGCGGTTAAACTGGGGTGGATTTTGGATGGATTTAGAAATAAGGTCGTTCCTAACTCCGAGGCTGGGGCTGAGGGATGTTCCCTCTCCTGTGGCTCAGGTTGTCTCTCTCAGTGGCTTATATCCACTACAAAGAGTTTCCAGGAAAGGTTATTCAGCATTAAATGTTCAGCCCTTGGAGACCTTCAGGGAAGAAGCCAAGGAAGTGAAGCGCGTATTTTTGCAGAGCGTTTTTCCATCTAGCCCTGGCCCTTTGATCTGAAATGTGTAACCTGTAAAATGCTTATTCCACAGCAGCATATCCAAGCTCCCAGTTCAAGTGTTGAATAGAGAAGAGTCCAATTTGCAGAGCAGATTTAAACTTCTTCGTTTGGAAAGGTTCTGTTTTTCATGCAATTCTCTTCACTACCTGGTTCAGATTACAAAATCTGTGCTACGTACTTTTATTTTCTCACATGACCAGCAGTGTCTGGGTTTGCTATTGCTCTCCAGGCTGTTTTTTTCCTTTATTTTAAAACTGTCAGACATTTTAAAATGAGCAAGCTCCTGATTAATAACTAATTGGCTTTAGCAAACAGCTCTTGCTGGGTGGTTACCTTGAGCCAATTCCTATTAGTATTCCAACACGCGCAGGAAGTGTTCTCCCACGTTGGAGGCTGATGTTACATCTCTTTAGCCACTTATAAAATAAAGCTAAGTGAATTAGTATTGATTCCCTTGCTTGTAATAACAGGAATGCAACCTAATCGCCTCTCCAAATGACCCAGGCATTCCTGGCTGAGGCTGGAATGGAAAAAATGTATGGAGAGGACAGGAATTTTGTGTTGCTGAGGGCAGCTGTCTGTGACAGGCACTTACCGAGGCAGGGCTTGCTCCCCACCTGGGCAGTGAAAACATTTTGTGTATTACAGTTGTGAGGTACAAAAAGAAGTTTTTCCTTCCAAGGTGTCTTGAATTTGGGTTTTATATGGACAGCCAAGATTAATTAATGTTTTACAGGCTTCGCTCAAAAGTTCAGTCTCTCACGGCATTTCTCCTGTTTTGTGAAGCTCACAGTCCCACTCTCTGGGAGAGTGTTTCTTCTTTATCCGTTTTTTCTGAGCAGGTCAGGAAATTTATTACTCTTATTACAGACTCTGCAATAATGCAGGTACAGTGGAGAGACAGAGAGATATGAAGGTATGGAGATTTTCTGGGCAACTTTCTTTTCCTGTCTGAATAGTTCTTCCCTCCCTCAGTCTTAAATAGGCAAAACCCTCCTTTCTTCCTTCTCTCTTCCTGCAAATCCCGGAACACCTGAGCAGAACACTGCGTTACACTGGACGATTTACAGGAGTTCTGCTGTGCATACTGAAAATCCTCCTGCGAGGCTCAAAATACCTGTGCTGCTGCCAGAAATGCTGCTGCTGTTCAAAAACTAAAATAACGATATTAAAATAAGAGACCATACCAGAACAGAATTTGTCATTAACAAATGCTGACCAGCTTTTCTGATCAACCTGCTTTGTGCACAGTATTTGACTGGCTACAGGAAGCTATTCTTAGGTAATGCTTCTCCTGATAAAGGGCACACAAATACCCAGAAAATGCCATGCGCAGCTTTTGCAGGGCATTTAGGACCTAATCAGACCCAGCAGGAAAAGAACTACTGAAAAAGTAGATGAAATCAGGTTTTGAAATGTTTACCCTAAACTACTGATGTTTACACACAGAGCTGAGTTTGGAGGGAGGTTTGTTCTTCACTGAGCTTTTCCAAGTACGCTTCTTCCACTCTTCATTGCCTCGGGTTTCCAAAACTTAGGGCAGAGTTGCATCTTCAGTGAAGGTTCCATGGAATGTCACCCGCTGTGGCATCCCAGTGCTCAGCAGTCCCGTGTCCCTCTGCCCAGCCCCAGAGGTGTGCGACACACCTGCTGTGTTTCCCATGAAACTGGTCTTGGATGATCCTGAAAAGATAAAAAGGGACCCACCCAGCTCCCAGATTAGTTACAGATTTATTAAATCTCTTCCAAAAACCTTTGATCAAATAATCCTTGTGGTGGCTGTTCGTGTGCAGTGGGTAGAGACAAAGATTAGAATGGAATGTGTGATAAACTCCTGGGGGAGACAGAAGTAAGCGGTAACAGAGGTTATTTCAGAGGACAGAAAAAGTTATTTGGAAACCCCTTGCGTCTCTTGAAATGTAGCACACAATGCATTTGTGCAAACGTGGAAGTGATAACACAATTCCCTGTTTCTTATGCCCCTTTCTACGTAATCAAACATCTGTTCCATTTCCAGAGTGACGCTCCCCACCCGCCACAGCTGAGCCCGGAATGTTTGGTGCTTTTATTCCAGAGAGCTTTCACAATGCAAGTCAGAACAAATCTATTCAATATTCTTTCTGTTGCTGTTGATTTTGTGATGCCGACACACTCTGCAGCAATTAACTATAAATGCAGTGGTAGGGAGGGAATTTTCATTAAAAAAGTAGGAAGAAAATTGCAAACTAAAACCCAGTGATCGGGACTTTGCTGAGGTAGAAAATCTCTAACAGTCAGTTTAGGGAAGGTTGGAGCGTGCTATCAAAGATTGGATTGAGACATCTTGACCTTTCTACGGTGGCTCCTTCTGGAGTAACTCCTACAAGAATGTTCCTTCGTCTGACAACTGAGAGGCTGCCTGGAAGCCCAATTCCCAGAGCTATTCCCAGGTCCTGTTGTGCAGTGAGCGTGTGGCAGGCTGACTGTAGGACCCAGCTTTCCCGTGGGAGCACAATGGCTGTTGTTTGAGAGGGAGGCACTCCCAGGAAGCTGAATGTTGAATTTAACCATCTGTATTTGAAGCAGATAGAGGAATTCTGCAGTTTCTCCCGTCTGGAATATTACTGTTGCCAGTGGAATTGCCAATGTTGGTGTGTCCATCACACGTACAATAATGCCACATTTCTATTACCTTCGTTGTGATTATGTGACATGAAAGAAATTAGGTTGGGTCCTGAGGTGTGATAAAATGTATTTTGCTGCGTGCAGGGGCAGTTAGGTCCATTGGGGCACTTTTATTGAGCACGAGTTACTGCTAGGTTGGCTCAGAAGTTAAAAAAAGAAAATTCAAGCCCTGAAAAGCCTTTTCCCAGCTATTTCTCACTTCCATTTTGTTCCATTCCTTTTCCTGTCACTCTGTTGTACATGCTTGTTTAATGCTCAGGATATACAAATAATTTTTAGAGTTAACATGTTCATATCTCAGGATGAAAAGTTACCCATGTAATTCCTGCCATTGCATGACAGTGATCACCAAGAGGAGTTGTGGGATTCTTTAACCAGTGGGAATCAGGAGAGATTCCTGTTGCAGCAGGAATTTATAAATGTGCAAGTTGATTTCTTTATGATCAAAGGCCAGTTTGACAGGCTGTGGTCTGGTGATTCATATGATTAAAAAGGAATATTCTTCTGAAAATAGGAACATTCAAGTTTTTCACCTGTTTTTAGGCTGGACATCATTCTTTCCTGAGAGCCTTTTAGAATTTGCACACAGACATATCTGCTTGCCTTTGTCCTGTCTGGAAATAACTGTTTTGAAACAGGAAAGGTTAATGCTGCTTAATGTTTTTTCTCCATTTTCAAGATCTTTTATTTTTCCATCTGGAAGTAAAAAAATCGGTTCAATTCTGAATATTGCTATCTATTAACACCCTCTGCTAAATGCAGTTCAAGCCTTTGAGCTGGATTCAGCTGAAACCATCCTGAGCTCAATCCCTCAACACCTCCTTTAGGAAAGGCTTAGGTTTGCTCATGTTTAAAGTCACTGCGGGACAGCGTTGAAGATAATGGAAAATCAAGCGTCAACTGTTGCCTTTTTACAGTAAAAACATGATCGATATTCCAGGGGCACATTATTTTAAAGGAAGATTTCCAACTCCATAAAGCCAAGGTGTTTGACTGTGAACAGAGAGTGACGTTGCCCAAACTTGACCATTTTTGGCATTATTAATAAACCCCAGTGTTCCTCGGAAAGGGCAAAATCACCTTTTATCGTTCAGTTTTGTGCACTTGCTAATACCTATGTGTGTTAGAAGCTGTTCTCTCTGGGCTTAATTACTGGGGGGACACCTTGCAAATTAAACTGAACCGTTTTTAATATTAAAAACCGGCTTCAAACTCTTCGTGCCGCAGCATGAAAAGCTTCCTACTCTCTCGTTTTGCTCCTTAAGGGAGGGTCAAACACTGTCTGTTTGCTTATTCCAGGAACAAGCGCAAGCAATGGCACAAAAATATCCTGTACGTTATTTTAGTGACGGGGGCGGGGGGGAAGTCACCACTTTATTCCTAGTATTTTGAATAGATCCACTGACTCCATAGTTCCCTGCAGGCAGCACTCTGCCTTGGTGCTCTTTATGGGCCGAGTCCTTCAGCTGGCAGAAACAGGTGTGGTTTTATTGTCCTCTGACGGGGGCCAGCCCTGAGTGGCTCCAGAAGTGGTGTTTGAACTACCACAGTAGCCAGGCGATGACAGAGCTTGGAGCACGTGTATTCTCTAATGGGAACAACCCCCGAACTCCTGGCCCTGCTGAAGGCAGAAATCCAGCTCGTGCTTTCTCTGGGCAGCAGGAGGGGCCCTGCTCTCCCCAGAGCAGCTTTGGCACCTGCCACCCGGGCTGGCCCTGCTCAGCCGCACTGCTTCCTTTTCCCTTTAATTTCGGAGAGGGGAATGTTAGCACAGTTCTGCTGCTTCTGAGCCGTTGATCCGGGTCCTTAACCGAGCCCAGGAGCACCGGGGGGAAAGGGGAGGTTATACACACTGCTAACAAGCACCGGCTTTTAAGGGAATTTTTATAGGGTCCTGGAATGATTTAGGTTGGAACAGCCCTCCAAGATCATCCAATCTGGCCATTCCCCCAGCACGGCCAAGGCCACCACTAACCCACGTCCCCAAGTGTCACATCCACGCAACTTTTAAATATTCCCAGGAGTGGTGACTCCCCCACTGCCCAGGGCAGCCTGTTCAATGCTTGATGATGTCTCAGTGCAGAAATGTTCCCTAATATCCAATCTAAACCTTCCCTGGGGGCTGAGCGTTTGTAGCTGATGCCACAGGGTGCAAGGAGAGGCTTTTCTGGAGTTTACCACTAATTGTATCTGCAAAAGGCAGGAATGCTGGGCTAATTTCAAATGATGGATTATGTGTAAAATTAGCTTTCCTTTGGAAAAATTTCTCCTTTATGGTGAGTAATGAAAATAATGCTTCTCTGGTCAAGCTGAATATATTAATGATTAATATAAAATTAAGATAAGTCACTGGTGAACAGTGCAGTAAACGTGCACTGAAATAAATCAAATTTACATCACATTCTATTAATTACTGGGATTCTCTTCCACCACGCTCTGCTTTGTTGTGTTCACTGTGTTTTCATCCTCCTGAGCCACTTCCATGCTCACATCCCAAGCATCTCCTGCTCTCCCAGAGGGTTTTTTTTTTCCCCTCAGTACCCACTCACATCTTAGCAAATAGATGCTTGTGTGCTAAATACCACAGCACTCAGCCAAGGACCTGCTGTATTGGAGGTCGCAGGGGCTTTGCCGGAATTCGGAGCTGGTGGTGCTGCTGAGGAATCTTCCATGTTCTGCCCCAAAAATAAGCAGGTTCATTAAGGAGCCATTTACTTTCCGTTCCCATTTTTGTTCATATCCCATGGAACGGAGAAGGTGGGAGGTTCTGTGATCAGGCAACGTACGGCCACCGGTGATGGGCGAGTTCTTTGTGTCTCCGACCGTCATAATTGCTATTATTATTTTTATTATTATTATTGCCCATTCATTCTGTGTTCTAACTACCCTGATGGACTCGTCCACTGGGCTCTGAGTTGCAGCTGGACAGCAGCACCGTCCGTCGGGAATCCCGGGGCGTGGGAGGAGCCGGAGGCTGGAGCAGGGGGCACATGGGACACCCGGTGTCTCCTGGCTTCCCGTTACCAGCTCCAGCTCTGAGCTCCGGGGCTGCTCTGCCCCAGGAGGGGGAATCCTAAACCACCAAAGCACCAGGGGGTGTTCCCCCTGACCTGGCTCTTGGCTGTTCGCGGGGAGA